>APFE030464238.1:239279-251375 GCA_000404065.3 Pinus taeda | reverse complement strand
CTTGGCAACACAACTTGGAATCCTCAGCATAGCATAGCCGAGACAATTTATATCTGGAAGAAAAGCTGCCCTTGGAGAGAAAAAATGAGCAGTTTGGCGAAAAGAGTCTGGGACACTCTCCCTCATACTCTGCTGTGGCGAATTTGGCTAGCCAGAAATTAAAAAAAAAAAAACAAACAAAAAACAAACTCCAAATGCACGAATCACATGCAGCAAAGGGAAAACCATGGCCTAGGAAGCAATCGCAATAAATACCACAGGGAAAATCCAAGCAACAGAATTCACAGTGGAGGAACGAAACATATCAGCTATATTTTGGAAAGGCAACACCAAATCCAAGGTAATTTAATGAAAGGCAACATGAACCAAAAATAGAACAGAGCTTGGGAAATTAGACTTCAAGAGCAAGATTTTAAAATTTGGACACAGAGGAACAATTTCCATTCTCTCTTCTTTGATGGAGCCTCCAAATCAAATCCAGGTCAAGCTAGAGCAGGGGGTCTTATCCTTGATGAAAATGGGGAGCATATTCTCAGCTATGAATAGAGTTTAGGTAAGAGAACTAATAACAATGCTGAGGCCTTGGCTTTGTATCAAGGCCTCTTCCAATTGAGCAATATGGGAATCAAGAGAGCTAAGGTATTTGGGGATTCCTCAATCACCATTCGGTTAATGATTCACCAACAGAACTCACCTAACACCATTCTGCAGCAAGTTATCTTTCGTAACAGGCTCCTTCTTCAGAAATTTGAAGAAATTCAATTCTATCATATCCTCCGTAATCTAAATAAGGAGGCAGACGATAGAGCAAACAAAGCTTGCGGAAGGCACATTGGCACCCTCGGATGCAACACTTATGAGAGCTATCAATCTATCCCATGAGGACAAAATCCACCTGCAGTGTCTTGTTCAACGTCATTGATGAAACGTGCGATGGTATGACGCGGACTGGCAACAGGACGAATCTCTGTAGCTCTGCTGCAGAGATTCAGATATCAATCTCCTCAAGTAAAATCAACAATCCAACCGACGACGGCATAAGATACGGTAGCAGGCTAAAATTAGATCTTTTGCAGCCCAGCAACCTCCCCATGATCTGTCCTTCACTAATCCGATCTCTTTCGCATCGGGCTATTTCAACCCCTCACCTCCAGCCTCTCAGCACTCAGCAGTATCTCCCCTGTTCTGAAGCTCCTTTGAGGCGCTGCGCTCTCTGTGTGCCTGCACATGCAGCCCTCTCTCCTTCGGAGCCTACGAAGCGAATCCAGACGAGACTTCATCTAGCTCGCCCCAATCCCACCCAGGTATATTATTCTCACAGTGCTTTTTTCTCTCATACTGACACTTTCTGTCTCCTCCTTCTCCTCAGGCTTACAGTTACTCTGTATAGCATTTACAGTATTCCTTGTTGTCGGCAAGGTTCTTTTAACCATTATCAAGGTCCCTCTGAGCGGCTGCCTCAGCAGCGTTTATTCAGCTGCACCTTTGATTACAATTTCGCTCAGGAGCCCTGCCGCGCAGCCGTCTTGACCTTCATTTCGGCTATCCTCTTAACTGTTGGAATCTCAGACTGGGCAGCGCCCCTCAGAATCTTCAGTGCCCTCTTTCCCGCTTCCACGCACACCACCGCAGAGCGTCCCACCCTTTTACTTGATTTTCATTGTTCAAATCCAAGCCATCTCTCCACAGCTATTATGGCCCGCAGTGAAGATTGTCTGCACTGTGCAGACCTGCAATCTGAGCTCGAAGAAGTCAGGACTCAGCAGTCCATTTTGGAGGAGCAACAGAGGCTCTTAGAATCTAGACTGGAAGAGCAGAATCGACGGTTAGAAGATCAAAATCGAAGGATTGAAGACCAGAACCGTATCATGAACGAAAAATATAGGGCTGAAATTGACCTTTTCTTGCACAGAGTTTCCTCTCTGCAAGAACAATTTCGCTAACTTTCAAATCGTTGTAGTCATGCAGAAGAATCAATTTCTATCCTTCAATACATGATGGAAAAGAAAAACTCGGTCGCAACCAGTTCTTCGAGTGCCAAGCAGGAAGGAGTGGACAAGCAGCCAGAGGAGTCCACCGCAAGACAAATCCGCCATATTGTCATAGATTAAATGTTCTGCAAATGTCTTCTCTTGTTGTTTAAATTTGTAAGAAGCTATAGTTGCAAAGTCATAGTTCGTAGCAAAAACAGTAGGAAAAAGATCAAGAAGATATTCCCTTTTTGTAAATCTCTTGATCAAGTCATCCACTGGCATCCAATGTATCTAAGGAGACTGAACTCCCTTATCTTTTTCAGACTTTAATACAGCAACCGAATTTGTCAAAAAAAAAACAAAAAAAAAATTCACAACCTTTTTTGTCAATTCAATTTTGGAGCTCTCTCTCTATTCTCTCTCTCTCTCATACTCTTGGACTCTTAGAGTATTCTTGGAGCACTCTAGCATTGGAGTAAAGAAGGAAAAAAAGGGCAAGAAAGCAAGAGGAAGCAAGGATAAAGCAGGGAAGAGTGGGATTCAAGAGGCTACAACGAGATTACTTGCAGGTATTGAGTTGCATGTATGATTTCCTTTCTAGTTTTGGCATGCATGGTCATGCATGTGTGTTTTTGGTTGTCTTATTATCTTTGGCATGGGTTTTTCTAGGTATGATAGTCGTTTTCAACTTTGCCTTTCCATTTACGGATAACCACGGTGTGATGGGGTTCTCTTTTTTTTGTTGAGCCGGATTGGTGGATGGTTTCAAAACTAAGTCGGGTGGTCTTAGGGGAGAAACACAAAGCCTAGCAATCCCTAGACCGGTGAAGGTGGGATTGCGATAAATCTTGATTGTGTATGTTGTCGTTAGACCTAGGAAATATTGACTAGTGAATGGCGGGATATACGGTAAAGCCTAGAGGGTGGAGCCTCATTGGGCCTAGGGATCCTCGATTGGTGAATGGTAGATAGATGGTAAATACTAGAGGTGGAGACAAACAAATTCCTCTCAGTTTAGATGGAGATATCTGGAGGCATCCATGCTTGTTTCAGGCCTAGTGATCTGGTGGGATTGCGATAAAGCTTGGTTGTATTGATGACGGTTTTGGGCCTAGGAATCCCTTGGTGGATATACGGTAAAGCCTAAGGAAGCCTTGATTGGTTTTGTTTCTAGTCCCACATTCATGCTTGGAATATGGCACGGGGGTCATTGGTTGAAAGAAAGATTTGGTTTAGCCCAATCTATGGTTAGGTGGTTCATGGACGTCCCTGACTTGGTTATATTATGCATACATTGTAGAAATTTTACCGTAGATCACCTGATAATGCAATATACTAAAGCAAAATACTTGATCTACTTCTACAAACAAACTTGCGGAAGCTTAATCAATTTTGAGCAAGATAAAATAGAACACATATAACAGAGAATGAGGAATCAATCACACATGAACACAGAAGAATACTCTGGGGAAAGCCTCAGCTAAAAACCCCGATCTCTGTATTATCATACAACTGGAAATATGTCTGGATTACACAAAGCTTTAGCTCACAAGATATCCATCTCTCAGTACAATCCCTCAATGTTGCTCGTAGACTGAATAGACACAACATATGCCTTCCCTCAGTCCTCCAAGCTTCCTATTTCCTTGTGCAGTTTCTCCTAGGTCCTCTAGTTGCCTCCTGTGTGAATTCACCTCTCACACAACTCACCAAACTCAGAAATAACTGTGCAGTCCTGAAGGAGATAACTCCTTCTGCATGGATGAGTTTCCTATATAGGAAAATTCTTCCAACTGATAGTACATTGTCCCTTCCTTTAATCTCAACATGGTCTCTGTCTGAACTGACATGCATGAGTTATTTATGAGAGAATATTTAGTTATCTGAAGTACACTAGTTGCATGCATGCATGCATGCATTGACTAACTGAACTCACAATTAGTTCCACAAACTATTGGAACTAATCTAACTGGACTTCACTCAGTTAACTGAGCTAACTAATTACAACTCAAAGTACAACTCATCCTGATCTCCTTAATTAAGGGATAATTTCCTCAATCAAAGGGAAAACTGTTGCAAGTCTTCACATAGACTTCATGTTTGATTTTCTCTAACTAATTAACTCAAGATGAATTAATTAATTATTTTACAAATAGCTACTGAGCTCAAATTCGAATTTTAATTCACAATTTTAATTTAGGGACTAATTAAAATTGGAATGTATCCTGAAATTCTATTTATAGCAATGCTATTTTTGTCATTTCTATTTTATTATTCCTTGTTGCTATTTCCAACACTGGTACATGAAATGCTATTTATAGCATTTCTATTTTTAGCATTTCTTGTTGCTATTTTCAACACTCCCTCTCAACAAGAAAGGCATTGAACTCAAACCAATCTTGAACCTTTGGAATGTTCTGCATGCAACACTTCTCCTTAGAGTTGTTGCTCCAGCAACTCTAGAAACAAAAAAATATCCAACCTTAATTAGAATGATGCCTCTGTCATCAAAGTATCTGACTGTTATTGCCTCTGTCAACTGAAAACTATGCACCTTTGTGCTCTTCAGTATCTAACTGCTCTAGCCTCTCTCACTTTGATCTCTGACTGCATCAATCACACTGATTCCTGCTGCTGCATCCGTGTTGTTGCTGGTCTTATCTCCCAGCACTACATCCGCACTACACCTCCTCTCATCATGTTGCATCATGCTGCCCACTACTACACTGCAACTCAGTTACTGAGAAGTAAGTAATTGACCTCCCTGTTGGGCTAGAAACACGCTCTGATGCTAAAGCTTCCTTTGCCACTCCATTTGCATCTGTCTCTACCCTCTTATCTAGTCTTTCTACTACTCGTCGGAGCTCCGATAGCAAGGTCTAATCAAAGAGGCTAGGTACCTCAATGATCCTGCCCCTATTCCAGCCTTCTTGGGACTGTCACTCCACATCGCCCCACCTCCCACCTAGAGGTATAGATGCATGTGATCCCTTTGCCCACTTGGCTCAAAATTTCCCCCTACTGGAGGTATCGCCATGAGTGGATGCCTCCACTCGGTCTCCTCTCGGATCCTCCAGTTGTGGATGCTCCACAACCTCCTGAAATTGCTTCACCAATTGTGGCTCCTCCACAATTGTTTGAGACTTCTTCTGGTGCTGCATGTTGAGAGGTAATTTACTCTCCCTCTCAACCACCAGGTCTCGAACAGTTGCCTTGCTCCTCAAGACTTTGCATGCATCTTGAACCTCAAGAGCATACAGGTTCTTGACTCGTGAACCGATCTACTTTAGTTGTCTCGTGGTGATGTGTCTAAGGAAAACCTTTCCCTTACTGAAGACTACATCGTAGCCTTTGTCTTCCAGCATCACGATCGATACCAAGTTATTCTTCATCCCTGGCACATACTTCACATCTGTCAAGGTAATGAAAGCTCCATGCTCCTTCTGAAAACAAATCGTCCCCACATCTTAAACACTATACTTTTCATCATTACCCATCGCTATGAGTATCTTGAGGTCTTTCTCCTCCAAGGTACTGAACAGACTCTTATCTCCGGTCATGTGGAATGAAGCTCCATTGTCAAGAAACCAACCATAACCCATCATCAATGAAACCATGCATGCGATGAGGGTAAAATCCAATTCGAACTGAGAGGCCAATGCCTCACCTTCAGATCCTTCCTTGGATCCCATCTTGGATTTATTCAATGGACAATTTGTTTCATAACGGCCCACCTCATGACAATGAAAGCATATCACTTTCAATTTTTCAATCTTCTTCCCACCATGGGAAGAACTGGATTTGGAATGGGACGCCTTCCCTTTCCCTTTCCTCGCCTTACTCGTTAAGGCTAGATTTTCTTCATCATCTTGCTTTGATGAAGATCCATCTCTGGTGCTTTTTCTTATCTCCTGCTGCATTAGATCCGACCAAAGTCGTTTCCAATCTGGCAGTTTCTCTCTTCCATTTACCGAGTCTTGGTATCTATGCCAGCTCTTAGGAAGACCAAGGAGAGCAAGACTCACCATGTCATCATCAGCTGTCATGATCCCTACACTTCCAAGCTCATCCCTGCAGGTGGTGAGGTTGTTCAGATATGTAGAGATCGTGTTGCACTTTTCACTCTTGATTTTCCAAAGCTTTTCTTTCAGTGTCAACTTTCTCTGATCGTTGTTGTTCTGATATAGATCCTTCAATGTTTTCCACATTGAAAACGTGTCTCCTTCCCACGGAGACTCGAAACTATGTGGTCTCGAACTCCCTCCAGAAGGATTCTCCTCGCTCTAGCCATACATTTCTTCCATTCCGCCAGTTCTTGGACATTATCAGCTATTGGCATGGGGACTTCCTTATCAATGAAGTCCTTCAAACCGTTGTCCTCTAATACCGCTTCCACGCGATCCTTCCAGGCTATATAATTTGAGCTGCCATCAAGGGCATACTCGAGTCTCAAACCATTGAACGCCATTGGTGAAATTTGAGATGTGATAAGAATTTGAATTCTATAATCAAGAACTTCAAACTTCGAATTTTTCCCTTCTTTGTATACTGTTCTTCGCTTTGATCACCTTTGCTCTGATACCATGTAGAAATTTCACCATAGATCACCTGGTAATGCAATATACTAAAGCAAAATACCTTATCTACTTCTACAAACAAACTTGTGGAAGCTTAATCGATTTTGAGCAAGATCAAATAGAACACATATAACAGAGATTGAGAAATCAATCACACATGAACACAAAAGAATACTCTAGGGAAAGCCTCAACTAAAAACCCCAATCTCTGTATTATCATACAAGTGGAAATATGTCCGGATTACACAAAGCTTTAGCTCACAAGCTATCCAGCTCTCAGTACAATCCCTTAATGCTGCTCATAGACTGAATAAACACAACATACGCCTTCCCTCGGTCCTCCAAGCCTCCTATTTCCTTGCGCAATTTCTCCTAGGTCCTCTGGTTGCCACTTGTGTGAATTCACCTCTCGCACAACTCACCAAACTCAAAAATAACTGCGCAGTCTTGAAGGAGAAAATTCCTACTGCATGGATGAGTTTCCTATATAGGAAAATTCCTCCAACTGATAGTACATTGTCCCTTCCTTTAATCTCAATTGGGTCTCTGTCTGAACTGACATGCATGAGTTATTTATGAGAGAATATTCAGTTATCTGAAGTACACTAGTTGCATGCATGCATGCATTGACTAACTACATTCACAATCAGTTCCACAAAATGTTGGAACTAATCTAACTGGACTTAACTCAATTAACTGAGCTAACTGATTACAACTCAAAGTACAACTCATCTTGATCTCCTTAATTAAGGGATAACTTCCTCAATCAAAGGTATAATTGTTGCATGTCTTCGCATAGACTTCATGTTTGATTTTCTCTAACTAATTAACTCAAGATGAATTAATTAATTATTTTACAAACCACTGTGGAGCTCAAATGCGAATTTAATTCACAATTTTAATTTAGGGACTAATTAAAATTGGAATGTATCCCGAAATGCTATTTATAGCAATTCTATTTTTAGCATTTCTATTTTATCATTCCTTCTTGCTCTTTCCAACACTGGTACCTGAAATGCTATTTATAGCATTTCTATTTTTATCATTTCTTGTTGCCATTTTCAACATGCATTAATAAGAACGCTTTTTTCTTTGGTATTTCATGTGTAAATGTACATATTTATATGTGTTTTTTATGGTTGTGCTACTCTTGTTATTTTGTTGTTTATAAGCATGGTTCATGGCAAACTTTGGTTGTGGCTCTCACCATTATTTGATTAGTACAAGAAATGTGGATGTATATACGACCTAATAGATGATAATGCAACTATTGTGATAATGCATCAATTCTTCTTAATGATTCTCAGATAAGTATGAGACCCCTATGCTCAGATCTACGGTTATAACCTGTAGATTACATATTTGTGATATGTTTGACGAAATGTATTTAATGGCTAGTAGGTGTTACGTCAAGTCCTTATACAAATGTTTATATTAGTAGCTTTAATTCATTTTTATTTATCATTTCTAGAAGTTTCATGGATTTCTGGGCAGATACCTAAGACCTAGCCCTAAAAACGTGGCACATAATCTAGGGTTGCTATCTCAAAATTGCCTGAAAAATGCCTCATTCACATGGATGCTTTGTTGTGGGAGAGGTTGGACGATCTCAATGGCATGCATGGCTTGTCATGCGAGTGACTAGGGGTCTAGCTTGGCAAAATGAGAAGTTGTCTAAGGGGTTGGGCACCTGACAGAGTTGGTTGTCTCCTTAAGGTTATGTAGTCCTAAGAAAGGCTTAGTTTGGTTTTATTTTGTCGGTTCCACTTCCTTAATTGTACATGGGGAGTTGAATCACATCATAGTAACTCTTCGTCACATGTTTACCCCAATCGACCGGTTAACTTGTGTAAATGTCGGATGAGGGTGTTACACCACAAGTCACTGTGATATTTGCCAAGAGAAAAGTGCTTCTATCTCCCTAAGCACAAAATAGTTATCTAATTGGTAGCTCAGATTAAGTGCTAAAAGTCCTAGCTAAATGAGGCATGAGGGTATATTTATACAAATGGGGAGGTGGCTTTTCACCTTCCCCATGACCTCTTGTATTCCTTATGACCTTTCGTATTCCTTGTAGTCGCGGTCGCACTTTGTAGTCACAATCGCCCTTTGTAGTGGCAATGGAACTTTGTAGTCACAATCTCAATTTTAAGTGGCAGTGGCACTTTGTATTCACAATCTATATTAGTAGTGGCAGTGGCACTTTGCAGTCACAGTCGCAATTTCTAGTGGTAGCGACACTTTGTAGTCACAATCTCAATTTGTAGTCACGGTCACAATTTGTTGTGTAGTGGCCCTTTGTAGTCACAGTCCCAATTTGTAGTCACAGTCACACTTTGTAGTCACAATCACAATTTGTAGTCATAGTCACACTTTGTAGTCGTATTCACAATTTGTATTGGCAATGGCACTTTGTAGTCATGGTCGCAATTTGTAATGGCAGTGACACTTTGTAGTGAAAGTCACAATGGAGAATTGCAACTAGTTTAAGTCGCATGTAATGAGGAGAATGACTAGTAGCAATTCATAAATCTAGAGGACAACTAATAAGTCACAAGGAACTGAAGATGTGATTTGCAACTTGAGTTCTCTATAAACTTTAGTCGCAAGTCACAAGTCTAGAAGGTAGTGAGTAAGTCACTAGACACTGCAAGTGTGACTTGCAACTTAGGAAGATGTCATATAACCTTTGTCACAAATCGTAGTTCTTGAGGTTAGATTATAACCCATTAGGAAGTAAACTTGTGATTTGCGACTTTGTGAGATCATCTCTACAGTCTAAGTCACAAATCACATTTATAGAAGCCATGTAGGGTAGCACTCCAAGTTGTGATTGTGAGTTACGACAAGGACAAAAAACACAAGTCTTTCAAGGCTTAAAGATAAACCTGCTAAGGTGAGATGCGATTAGAGTCAAGTCAAAATAGAAATGAAAGATTTAGGATGTCATAGGGAAAGAAGCCTGAGAAAATTTCAAGTGGAGGGAACTCCAAACTCATTGTCGTAAGTAACATCATGAACTCATTTCCATCTATAAACTTAAGTATGTATGAAGCCAAGTTGATCTTTGTAATAATATTCCATCAATAAATCACCATTGGTCTGTGATGTATCTTCTAATTCCACTAACATAATAGTGTCTTCTTCCCATCAATAGTTGCTTCTACTAGTAGTAGTAGTAAGCCTTCTAGTCTGATTGTAGCCTTGTCCAAACCCTGGACAAACAAGGACACACATAATTATAGTTCTACTAGCTTCTCACGAACAAAATGCCTTCCACCTAGATGAGCATAAATGGAGGAGAAGTGTTGCAAGATCCTTTTCAAAATTGATTGAATGCAAATGCAGTAAACCCTAGTGATTATAATATTGGAATGAGGATGAAGCAAGGAAGGTAGGCAGGGAATGTGTCTCGTGAAAGTATACATAATCGTAGCTTCTGATAATAATTAGGTCATTAGAGGGTTTCAACCATTTAAATCCATAAGGACACCGTTGAAACCTTGAAAAACATAGGAGTGACCCATAAGTTTAGGTAGATTGGACAAAAAAATTGGGGGGGTGTTGCAGCTACAACAAGGTGTTAAGAGAGAATCATTTAAATGTTAAGTGATGAACATATTTTTTTAACTATAAGTAGATCCATTAATTGAGACATGTAATTTCAAAGAAATGAATAGAAATAGACCTAGGGAAGATTGAAACCATCAAAGGATAGCCAACATGTAAGAACATGTAACAAAGGTAAGGTCATTCGTGGGGCTTGCTAGATACTATAGGAGATTCATAGAGGGATTATCCAAGCTTACTTATCCTGATACATTGTTACAAAAGAAGCGGCTTAAATTTGAATGTACACTGAAGAGTGAAGAGGGTTTCCATTTGTTAAAATAATTGCTTACTAATGCATCCATTCTAAATATTGTTGATACAAATGAGTTTTGTGGTGTGTACACCTACATGTAAGGAGGGACTTGGTGGATTTCTTACTCAAAATGGACATGTAATTTATTATGAGTATAAAAACATGAAAATATTATGCCATGCATGACTTGGAGCTTGTTTCCATAGTTCCACCACAGTTTATGCATTGAAAATGTGGAGGCAATATTTTAATTGTGGGGAGGGGGGGTGTAATTTGAGTTGAAAACATACCACATTGGTTTAGAATATTTATTTTAGCAACAAACTTTAAATACTACGCAAACTATATGGTTGGAATTTCTTAGTGAATATGACTTATATTAAACATATCAAAGCAAAAAAGAGCAAGGTAGTTGATGAACTTTGTAGAAGGATATATGCAATGCATGGTATAGCCATTAACATGTGCTACTCATATTTCTAACACATGTTAGAATTTGCTATTTCACATGGAAATTACCTATAGGTAAAATAAGAGGTTGTTGATTACATGGTGTTTAGTCAATTTAGTGTTATCTAAATTGCTAGTATTAATTGTCAACCCGGGGTTCGTAAACTGATGAAGTGTGGTGCACTATATGTGCTTAGTTAACCTCTTTCTTACTTCGTTGTTTTATAAGGTTATAATGTTCAACTCTTCCTAACCTTCTGCTTTCAACATATAGTACTATGTTGAAGCACGATTAAGAATAAGTCCAAAAAGTAATCAAGCTCTAAGGTGACAAGTAAGAAAAACCACTTTAAAGACCAGTTATAATGTTCAACTCTTCCTAACTCCCTGCTTCAACATACCATACTATGTAAACACGATTAAGAAGTAGTTAGAAATAAGTCTAGAAAGCAATCAAACTTTAAACTTGCAAGGAAAGAGCTTGAAAGAAATAACTTGAAATGAAACTGAAAGCAAAGAACTTGAAATGACTTGAAAGTAAATGACCACGTTCTAATGGCATTAGTCTCTATTCATATTGCTGCAAATAAAAGAAAATAAGAAAATCACTTCAAGGATTTTTGTTAGTGATGATCTCCTTCTAACTCTCTGCTTCTACTGCGTATTTGCATAAAACACTATTAGAAGGTAGCTGAAGACAAATCCAAGAATTGACAAAAACTCTAATCTACTTTAATTGACAAATTGTAACACTACTAAGCCTTTTCCAACATACTGCTTCCTACATATGTGATTATGTGTAACAAGTGGAAAAAGTGTTAGTATCACAAGCCAAGTCTACTCAAATACAAGCTTCAATTAATCAATGTTCTGTTCTCTTGAAAAATAAGCCATTCATGATAAAGAGAGCATAAATTTTAGCATCCAACTTGTAAAACTACACTAAAACTAGTCTAGAAAAATAGAGTAAAGAGGGCAGCATTATGAACAAGCCAACTGCAACTACCATTGGACATTAAAGCAAATACACACATGAAAATAAATCCCGGGCTAAAAGAAACCTGCAAAGAAATAACACCGATCAGCTTGAAAGAAAGGAAAAACAAGTAAATGAAACTATACATGCTTAAGGAAATGAATAAGCAAATAAAGAGATACTGCACATAAAATACTTTACAGCGGCAGAAATGAGCAGGGGCCCTCTGTCCATTCAACCACAAGAAAACTTAAA
>APFE030464238.1:207575-238766 GCA_000404065.3 Pinus taeda | reverse complement strand
CAATGACAATGAAAGTGGGATGAATGTGGTGACATAGTAGTGAAATGGAGGTGAAATGGAGGTGATATAATGGACATAATAGTGAAAGTGTAATGGAAATGAATGACATTTTCAAGACTCAACACATGGCTAGGCATATGAAATGCCATAGGATATATGATGAGCATAAATCCAATGGGTTTTCCATAATCATTGTCAATTCCATAATGGAAATGGAAATTGGTAACCATTTATTTTATTACTAAGCTACCCAAGACAACAAGGCAACATGATTCAGTAATGGGAGTGGTGGATAAATCAACAAAAAATGCTCAGTTTACTTCAATTAAATCGAATCATGAGGCTAATATATAAAAATAATAATAATAATAATAAATAAATAATTACATGAAAAAAATTGCTAGGCTGCCTGGAGTACTCATGGCAATATTGTTAGACAAAGATCAAAAGTTTACTTCCAACTTTCGGAAGGGATTATTCAAATTATTTGATTACATATCTAAAATTTGGTACAATTTATCATCCACAAGCAGATGGGTAAATAGAGAGAATTAATCAAGTGATTGAAGACATGTCGAGAATGTGTGTGATAGGTAAGCCATCCAAGTGGGAAGATTACTTGCGCTTAGTTCAATTTTCCTATAATGATGGATATCATGCTTCATTAAAAAAAAATCCATTTGAAGCTTTATACGTTAAAAGATGCAATACTCCAATTAGTTGGGATTTCTAGCAGACATATTAGTAATTGGGCTAGAAATTCTTAAAGAAACTGAAGAAAAAATGGTTAATAATAAACATAATTTGAAGGTAACATAGGACATGTAGGAAGGTTATGCAAATAAAGGCAACACACCATGGGAATTTAATGTTGGATAGCATGTACTCTTAAAAGTGAACCCAAAGAAGAGATCTCTAAAGTTTGGAAGCTACACCAAGCTAGCAGCTAGAAATTGTGGTCCATTGAGATATTGGATGGGATAGGACTAGTTGCATACATACTTGCATTGATTACTTCCATGAAAGTGAATTATGTATTTCATGTGTCATTATTGAAAAGTTGTGTGCATTACCCTAACTATTCCATTCTATAGACTTTGATTCAAGTGAAGCCAAGTGGTGACTTTTGGGTCCAACTAATACATATACTAAATAGAGAGGTCACAATGCTTCAAAACAAAGTCACAAGGTAGGTAAAGGTATAGTGGACATACTACAAACTTGAAGAAGTGACATGGGAGCTAGAGAATGCAATATAGGAGGCATACTTGCAAATGTTTTGAATTTTCGATGTTAAAATAAAAATTATATATGTGTGTGTGTGTGTGTGTGTGTGTGTGTGTGGTGATATGCATTGAAAATGGTGCAAAATTTAGGTGGGAGGGGAATGTAAAACCCCAGTTTGGATCCCCATATTAACAATGTATATATGTGTACATGATGTAGGGCTAAAAGTTGGACAATGATGTGATATGTAAATTGTACATTGAACGACAACAATATACATCATAGGCTGTAGAAAGAGAAGGATGAAATACATGGGAGAATATGATTCCATGAGAGAGGAAAGAAAGGGGGCTCAGGCGACAAAAAGGAGTCATAGAAAAATAATGGTATATTATTCAAATCCTATGTCTTTTGCCTTATTGCATCGAGAGGCAATCTATAGTCCTATATGGGGGGGATGTTGTTGTGTCTATAAATGAGTGTTGACATTTTAACACAACCGCAACAAAAAAATTAAGATGAGGGAGATGTTGTAGTGTTCATAAATGAGTGTAAACATTTAAATGTCAACTCAATAAAAATTTATTTCAAAGATTACATAGGTCCATATTAGGATCAGAATTCCATATGACAATTCTTTATATCACATAGATTAATAGAAACAAATAAATATATTTACCTCAAGTTACTACCTACAATAAGTTAAGCAAGTCTTTCCACCAAAATAAGTAGGATTCTTATGTAATTAAGCATACTTATGAGGAGCTACTACCCAACATTATTTATGCATTTCTTAGCACAAAAATAGATAGAAGTAAAAATTTGATGGTTGCTTCACCTAACATCCATTTTAACAATCAAAATTTTATATATAAAATACATATAGGATAAAATAATATTTATTAATTATATAAGCACAAAGAATTGATGATTCACATTTCTCAATATCTAATAATGATTACATTATAATGTCTATTTTATAATTATTATCATATTATAATTATTTATGATATTATGAAAATAGATTTAGCATAAGTTAGATATCATACATGATATTAAGTTAGACATCTCACATTTTATTAAGTTATTTGAGTGAGATACGATTGTTGTATGCCTTGGAGATGAAAGTGGTGTTTCCCTCAAGGAATTTATGAAGAGTTTGTCGGGAATAAACTTTGAAAGAAAAAAAGTTGAAAGTTGTCATCGAGGATTCGTTTGGGCATTATATCCAACTAGCCCTTACTATATCTTGAGAGATGGTGAAACTAGTGGAAGGGGGGGGGGGGGGATGAGCGCTAGGGTTTTCAACTCTTGCAAAGCTGCATTCGCTGCAATCAAGCTTATGCTTGTTTCTGTTGATCAAAGGAATCCACACAGTGGGGTATTGTTGATGCGATGGACGTCAAAGGAGGACCGAAGATCTGCAGGAACAACCCTGGAAGGGATTCGGCTGATTCAAAGTTGTTGGAAATATATGATATGTGCAGAGAATGGGGACTTGACTCATGGGATTTTTATTCCTGGTGGGATCTTTTTCGCGCAGAATCTTTTACGCATTCTCCCAGACCCACTATTTTTCTTTTGCTTCTTTCATATTTCATTGTGGATGATAGTGGAATGCATATGATCGGTGGAGCTCTGCTAGGGTCTAGAGCCAACTGGTCCATGGCATTGACTGGGCCTACAACGGATCCCATCCTGGTTGTGCCCGTGGCATATGAAGATTCCATAGACGTTGGAGAAAAACCCGTGAAGGCGTCGAAGGGGAAACAGGGGAATCCCAAATGGATGAAGCCGATGGTGGTCATGGGCTCGGATTCCCCACCTGCACAGCCTCCTCATTTACAGATGATCTCTATAGCCATCACGGCTCTAAAGGTGCACTGTGGTTCGTGCCCATATGTTGGGTTGTGCTTGAGGCCCCAAGGAAAGTTGAGGCTCCAAAGATTGGTGCAAAGCATGCGGCTCCAAAGGTGGTGGCTCTCAATGCCAAGGATCCAGATGCAGCCGCTAAGACTGTGCTCTGAAGGCCGCGATGAATTATATCCCCAGGATAGCCTGCGGGGTCGCAAAGAAAGTCGATAAGGAGTCTAGCTACAGGGAACAGGGCAATAGTTTCCTGAAGGAGCCCACAGAGGCCCCATTGCAATGTGGCGCACTCGACGCTACTTGGCCTTGCCATCTCCAGACGGAATCATAACCCTCATCACTATTAAATCCTTTTTTATTTCAATTTTTTATTAAAACCCCTTCAAGGATGTCACTATTGGTCTAGGTTCATGCAACTAACTTTGTGATGCATTTGAAGAATATTATCTCCCATCATTCTGGATATCTTTTTGGATTACAATATCTTATTTTTGGGGGCAGAGCTCTCCAAGATCTCAAACCTCTCACAGAATACAATATTTTACATGTGTCTACTATAATACTCAATCTAAGGATGAGAGGTGGCGCAACAGATTACAACAAAACAAATCATACAAGAGGAGGCTTTGGGAGCAGTTCAACCAAAAACACAAAAACACATCAGAAGCACAAAATTGAAGGACTTTCTTTCAAGAACATCATCCAAGGGAAAAATTCACCTTCAACGACAACAAAGCAAGCCGGAACCGAACCTTTCCCATATATTGTGGAGAAATTGAATCACATCCCGGAATTAAACATAGATATACCAGAAACAGATGAGCATTGTAATATTTTGGGAAAACAAGCTATTATCTGTCGATTCAACTATTACTGGCCAAAACCCACTGAGCTCTTTCACTGGATTTTCGCAAACTGGACTACTCACTATGATATTCACCTCTCTTCTAAGGGTTTTTTCATTGTAAATTTTCCTTCAACAAAGGCCACAGACATCATATTACGGGAAGGACCATGGTTCTAGGGATCCACGGGTCTCTTCATCACACCATGGTTTATGAAATTTGATGCAAATACCATGGTTGTATCCAAGATTCCAGTTTGGGTTCGGCTGCACAACCTCCCATTACATCTATGGAACTAGCTAATCCTTGCAGGCATCGGCAACACCATCGGCCAATACATTAAAACGAACACACAAAGTCTGGAGGAAAGAATTTTCACATTTGCACGAATATGTGTAGAAGTAGATCTCAGCAAAGGCTTGCCAAACCACATTCAACTGAAGCACAAATAGTGGTGTCGGACACAAATACTTGATTATGAAAATACAGCTTTTAGATGCAGAAACTGTCGGCAAACATGACACCTACAAAATATGTGCCCTGAAGCCAAAAAAGACACCCACAGAAAGAAGAAAACAAGGAAACAGGCCAAGCAATGGCAATTTTCACCACCTGGCTCTAATGAGGAGGAGGAAGCTGATGTGGAACATCCCATACCCAACGAGGACAATAAGGTGAACAAGGAATCAGAAGCACAGGAATTACATCCATAGTCTTTGATGGACATACAACCGGTAAAGATACCAGACATATTGGATACCAGTGGATCCAAACGACTACATACATCAGACAACTCTAATTTTGATAAAGAAAACCCTCGACCTGAGGCTGACACTTCGCTTGCACTTGTATCTTCGATGCCGACTCAGGGGGAGTGGCACAAGGTTGAGAAGAAAAAAGGGAGAAAAGCATGATTTTTCTCCCCATATGTACATTATTTTTTTCAATTTCTAATCAACAGTCATTGACTCGCCCATGAATGCGTCACAGCATCTACAACATGTAATTTTGTTTTAACTAACAAAATTACGATTTTTCTCCCCAGAAAAAGAAAAAAACTTGAGATATGGCTGCAAGTTTAGGTATATGAATAATATAAAGAGTTTTAATATAATATTGACTTTAATATTAATATTAAATTGAATTTTAATAATAAATGCTTAATATTAATATATTATTATATTGATTTTATCAATTAAATTATTATTAGGTTTAATATATTATACTATATCAATGCATTAGGCTAGAGAGTTTTAACATAATATAATATCATAATATTTTTTTTCATTTATGGGGAAAAAGCAGTAATATTATTTATATAAAATATTTTACATCTATATATGCATGTAGCATTCGAGGCTAGTGTAGCCCAAAAAGGAGGCCTAAATGGCATTAATTGTTCCTTTTTATACAAATATTGGTCTTATTCTTACCTTACGGTAATTTTTTGTAGTTCATTCCTTTTTATACATTGTCAATATGATATTGATGGAGATAGTTTAACAATCACAAAATTTAAACAAAGGGTAGAACCCTGAATTGTCCCATGGGTGTGCATCTCAGATATATATTTTGATTTCTAAGTTGTTTACATACACCCTGCCTCTCGAAAGAGAAAAGCAAAACATTGCCTAGCTAAGTTCTCATAGTAAAAAAGAAGTTGAAATGCTAGAAATATCTTAATTTAATTATTACCATAGGTTGAGAAGATATTATGTGATGTGGTCATCCTTTTGTTCGACGAGATTTGCACTACACTCATCCATTTCCATTCCATTATTCGAGAGGTCATCAAAAAATCGATTCATGTCCCGGTATATGTGATCAAATGTGATATGAGTGAAGTGCATAAGATTTGTAATAATTATTTGATATATAACGGGCAGTAATGTGTATTTCCTCAATCGAAATGTACCATTTGTCAAGTATATAACAACTTTGGAGACTTCATAGATATGAATGGTGGAGAGGTTCGGATCCTTTGCAACTCTAAAAAAGGATTTCAAAGTGAATAGTTCTACACAATTGTTGGTGGTTGTGCCTATGCTTCCACAGAAAGAGAAGAAACGTGAATTGTTTATGAAGATTTAGCCATTGATTCTTCCTTTTGGTGAGGTGCATTGAGAAACTCCATCAAATAATGTCGAGTGGTTTTTATTTCTAATCATAGTTTTAATGTTGGAAAGTAGTGGAGCTTTTTTGTGAGAGGGAGGTATTGCTCCCTGAATACACAGGCTTTGAAGAACAACACAAAGAAAAGAATGTACATGGTCTTCGAAGATAGCATGATTATGTTATATCCATATGATTCCATTATATTATATTATATTAAACATAGTATGATAATATTATAATGTTAAACATAACATTATAATGTCTAACAATAAAATATTGTATAATATTTAACATAATACTATATAATATTATGTTTACTTTTTTTCCTTTGAAAATATCGTAATTCCATTGTAACTTATTTTTAAATAAAAATGATTAGCTTTCGTATTAAGTTTACGCCCAATCGCAGCAAATACATAGGGGATTACATTTCCAATTTTAAAAAACCATAAACCATTACATGGAGAGACACTAGTACAAAAACCTTACAAAACTGCAAAAAAAGACCAAAATACACCTATAAGGATATATCTTCTACATGAAAATTAATCATTTTTAGTTGTTGACTTGTTGAGATAAATGTCCTACTTGCTTGGATCCTCTTGAAGTCAGTCTTGACCTGTAGGGGTATCTCTACTAAGCTTGAGGTCCATTATTATATCTAGTAGTGCATCCACTTCATCCACTAGGCATGAGATCTGGTGTTGGAGAGCATAATTTTATCAATGTGTTCCACCTATGAGTGATAGTTGACAAAATTTAACATGCAAGTCAAAATCACCCCTTTGTAGGGATTCATGGGCATAAAAATTATGAGAGCAGGGGCTTGCTACTGAAGAAGTCTCATAATAGGAGTCAAAATTCATGAGGATACATGGACAAAGGCTAAAGTTGCAAATTTCATGAGAATACGAGCCAAACCTCCCCAAAATGACTATAGAGAAGAGGCAATCCACAAAAATTGAAAGAGGAGAAGAGATTGCAGATTCAAACCTATTGGTCTCACATTGGTGATACCCCAATCATATATTGCACAATGTTGTTCAAATAAGCTTCCTTTCAAGTCACCAGAGCGGAGAAAAAAAAAAATCGATTAACAAAACACCCATAATTAACACACTACTTCTAAACCAAAGCCTTCCTCAAAACCGCTGAGAAGGAAGACCTTAATGCTACTGGAATGATGTCCAGTAGAGCCTCAAACAACTTAAAAAAAAATAATAATAATAATAATAATAATAATAAACTAAATTGGAACCCAGAGCATCGAGATAGGAGCTGACTTTAATGTAGTTTCCATCTAGACCCTATCGATTGCAGTATGCCAAATTAAAAATGGGAAACAAACGGTTACCCTCATGTTGAAGAGCCTGAGGCATTCTAAGAATAATCGAGGAGGGGAGCCTAGGCACTACTAGAGTGATTTAAGAACCAAAGAGCCCCTTTCGCCAAATTTCCCATGAGTTGGAGTGTCAATCCCATAATTGCGCCATCCAAAGGATAAGTGAGTGAAACCTTAAGTGGAGCTCTTAGAAGAGTTGCCTGAAAAACTGAATGCCTGGACACCATAATGGATTTTGGATTTAGGGAAACTACCAAATTAATGGGCCACAAAGGTGGTTTATCAATCCAAGAAACAAACTCGGTCATCAATGGTGTAGGAGCTAGACAAGAGTCAAATTTATCACCAATTATCCTATCCATCCACACAATCCACATCAATCTATCATTAAATTTTCCAGTATAGCTTCTGAAGAGAGCCATCATGACTTTGAGCAGAGGTCGATTCCAAGGTCGGGGTAGATGAATACAATAATAACAAGCATACGAGGTGAAGGGAGCAACATCTGCATGGCAGTGGTTCTCATGCAATGCCACGTTAAGGGAGATCTATGTTCGATCATGTAACTAATACATTAAGTCTTCAAGGAGTCTGATGAGGATATAAGGGGCATTGCATACAAGGGGATGGGGAATAGATACAAAATAAGGAGGGCTAGGTGGACCTGGATAAAGTCAAGGGAACAAATATTTCTGCAACTTTTAACAAAGGAGCGAAATTACATTTTGGAAAATAGTAAGAGAATTTAGTATAATCAGCCTCTCGGATGCAGAGCATAAAAAACAAATATAAAGTACATAGGAGATGTTAAGTGTTATAAAAATCACTTAACTTCTCTTTCTTTCCTTTCTTTCTCTGAACCTTTTGCCATCCCCCTTAAGGGGGGTCAACAAGTACCATTTTCAGTTCACTTACAATTACCACTGGTGGGGGTTCTTTTTCTGAATCTAAACTTTCTAATACATGGACTCTCTTTATGCCCACCATCACATCCTCTTTGTGTGCCATAGTTCCGGGTTGTTCTGCTTCATGGATCACTTATGTTTATGTACCATTATGCATGTGGCATTCATGTCCGTCCTAAACCTGGGTACTCACGTCATCTTGTTGTGATGGGTTCTCTTTCATTCCCTCACCTTCTTCCTCTGAAAAAAATTGATCAAAAGGACGCCAACCTTTTGTTTTACGAGTCTGTCCCTTTTTCTTTTTGGGGGTATTTTTCACCTGTGGACATGTATCCTACAGATGTCTTGTTTGGTAACATATGTAGAATCTAAATTCCATATTTTCATAGTCCAAAATTTGGACCCATTGTAAATACTTATGTTTCAATGAAATATGGTCGAGTAGACCTTTGCTTTGATCTATTTCTACACAGATTCAGGAAAATGTGAATAACCCTTTCTCCGTTACTTCAACATCCATTTTTTGAAATGACCCCAAAGCATTCCTAATATCCTTGAGTACCTTGTGATGCTAAAAGGGAAGAAGAAGGTCTGGCAACCTCACCCATACTAGCATCTTTGATAACACCATTGTTGAAGAATCAAAATCTGGGAACCAAGGGGTGATGAAGCATCATGTTGTTGCTTCATGTTGTTCCCTAGAACCAATGCCCTTATTTCAATACTTTCACCCAATCTTCCTGGGTATCAAACTAAATAATGAAAAAAATCGATTGAACACAAGTATATATCAAAGTTTTTGGTCCATGTCAAGAATTCCCACTGATACAAAGCTTCCGATCTAGTCCAAAACCCATTAAATCTACAGATCACAACCTTATATTGAAGAATAAAAAAAAATGGTATTTACCTCCTTTAAGTTTACCTCCAAATCAGGGATTTGTTCCAATTATTCAACAATATATGGTCTTGGATTGTACTACGATTGGTCCATTATTGTGAGCCCCTTACCCTGCATCGCTTCCTTGTAAGATATTAAACGTTTTGGGCTCCTAGGTCTCGAAACACCCCCATGCAGCCTCAAAAGCAAGTTGATGGTGGAGTTTCTTGAGATTCCATAGTCCTAAAACTAGGAAAACTATTGCAATTGCTTCCCCTTATAAATAAGACATCGCATGGCTATAGAAGATCCCAACTGATTCTCTATAATTTTCTTTAGATTCACCATGTATTCATATCTAGAAACCCAAATAAGGAATGACTTCCCACTAAGAGACTTAATAAAAACTTTAAATTCCTCTACATGTTCCAATTCTCTCAACCCTCCCACCAACCTTGACATAGAGGAAAAAGGGGTTTTATCAATAAAATTAACTCTAATCTATATGTAGAAATTATTGTGTAGATGTGAAACTGCTCATGAAATTTACTAAAACACAAAGCTCAAGTCTAATCTACTATTCTTCAAAATTCAATTCACGATCAAGAACACAAATCATAAACATGCAAGAATAATTTTCACACATGCACAAAGATTTATCTAGGGGAAAGCAACTGCTCAAAACCCCTTCCTATGAGTATTGCATTAATCAAAGAATAGAGATGAAATACATATGTTTCTCAAGCCTGAGCACAACCTGCAAGTATATAGTCTATCCCTTTGCCTGAGTAATTGAATTTTTCCAACACTTAGCCAATTTTCAAGCCCTCCAAGCTCTTATTTCCTTGCATTGTTCCTTCAGGAAATTATCCCCTATTATTTAGGAAATTCTCGCAATTGGATTGCGCAATTCCTCTAGGTCCTTCCTCTGACTGCATGCACCACCTGTACACATTGAAATAGTCTGCAAATGATAGTACACTACCTTGGAATATCCATCTCAACTGGGTAACTCGAATTCTCTGCATGCGTGAGTTATTTTGGGTTAATTGATTAGTTAATTGCTTGATCAATGAGTGTGGTTGAAGTTCCACTTCCACAACTTGACCTCCACTAGTTCTTCTAATAGTTAGAAGTAGTTTAACTAACCATAACTCAATTTAATTGAAATATATTGCTACAAATTAGTAATCAATCATACTGAACTAGACTCAAGCTTCCCCAACTCGAATTAACTGAGTGACAAATGCCATGTCACCTTAGTTAACTACCTCCAAGATTTATGCTAAATAGAAATTCAAATTTTCTCTAGTTTTCCCAAGGCAGAGCCAAACTGAGATTTTCTTGTAGCATTTTCAACACTCCCTCTCAGTAAGAAAGGGATTATCAGCCACCCCTATCCTGACCCTATGGAGCTCAAACTTCCCTCTTGACAAGGGCTTTGTCAAAATGTCAGCATCTTGTTCCTCTATTGGAATGTACTACAACATCATTATCTGCCTCTGCACATAATCTCGTAAATGGTTATACCGAATATCTATATGCTTGGATTGATTGTGAAAAACGGGATTTTTAGAGAGCTTGATGCAACTCTTATTATCACAGTAGATCACAGTTGGATCCATCATCTGGCCAAACAATCCAACAAGTATATTTCTCATCCAAATTGCCTTACATGTTGCTTGGCCAACAACCATGTAATCTACTTTTTCCGAGCTAAGTGCCACAGATCTTTGCTTCTTGTTTTACCAAGAAACCGTTGCAGACACAACACTGAAAATTCCACCTGATGTACTATTTCGGTCTGATGGACTTCCCACCCAATCTGCATCTATGAAGCCATAGAGATTCACTCCCTTTGTCTATCTGTACCATAGTCCAAACTAGGTAGTGCCTCTGAGGTACCATGAAACATGCGTAGCTACCCTTGAAAATAATTTGGTTGGCCTAATCATAGCTTGGCTCAATTGGTTCACTGCATAGCACATATTTGGTCATGTGTTCACAAGATACATCAGTGAACCCACCAACTATTAGTAAACAGTAGCATCCACTTCCTCACTTGAAATGGCATCCTCCTTCCTCCAATTGGTCATTAGAGGTGTCTCCATGGGTTTACATATGTCCATGCATAACCTCTAAAGTATCTCGCTAGCATAATTACCCTGAGACAAACAGTTCCTCATCACCTTTCCATACTTCCAATCCAAGGAAGTAGTGCATGAGACCCATCTCCTTCATTTCAAACTCTCTTGCAAGGTCCTCCTTGCAAGATTTGATTAGTTTCTCATCACCAGTCAAAACCAAGTCATCAACATATAATACAATAATCAATAATTTACCTTCTACAAAAATATGATAGAGGTCATTCACTTGACTTTTGGTGAAGCCCAAAATAGTGAGATAGCTATGGATCCTAGTGTAACAAGCACAGACGCTTGCTTGAGATAGTACAACACTCGCTTGAGTCTGCACACATGAGATTCCCGATCAAAAATCTCGAAGCCTTCTAGTCACTTGATATACACCTCCTCCTCAATAACTCCATTGAGGAATGATGTTTTCACATCCATTTGGTGGATCTTCCACCCCATCTGTGTAGCCATAGAAGGTATTGATCTGATGGATAAGTACCTTGCTACTGGAGAAAAGGTCTCCTCATAGTCAATCCCCTCAACTTAAGAGTACCCCTTGGCCATAAATTTGGCCTTGTACTTTTCTATGCTTCCATCTACTGCATGCTTCACCTTGAAGATCCATCTTGAACCCACAACTGATTTGTCTACTAGTAATGGGACCACTTCCCAAACACTATTGTTTACAATGGATTCATACTCCTCCACCATTGCATCAACCCATAGTGGTTTCTCTACTACTTCTTCGAAAGAGGATGAATCGGCCTCTACAAGCTCAGTCATTAGAGCAATGTAGCTATTCTACTGATCTAATGACCTTCTCTACCTATGCTGATTTCAAGGAGCCCCCACATTCTTCCTCGCATCGTGTACATCTCTCAAATTCCCTGGTCCTTTTTCTACCTTCTCTAGATGGTTCTGCTTGAGTGGTTGTCTCCACTCCTGCTCCTAAACTTGTGGTTTCTCCACAACTTTTGAGGTTCTCCTTTGGAGCTAAAAGCTCCTCTTTGGTGGGATATGAAACTCCCTCTCAAGAGAGCACCACATGACTTTGTCTTCATCAAATTTTACATCCCTTTGCACAACTATCATTTTGATGGATGGTAAGGACACATGGTAGTTGTGGGGAGTTTCTATATAGCTTAAAAATACCCTCCATTCTATCACTCTTGAGAGCCTTCTCCTTCTTTCCCATTTCTTTCTCAACCAGTGCCTTGAATTCTACGAACTTGGAGAATGTCGCATCATTATTCCACATGAAGAAGATCCAACACTTCCGTGAGAAGTCATCAATACAAATGAAAAAATATGTGTGCCTGACAGTGGAGGCTGTTGAGAAAGGTCCACAGACATCACAGTGGATCCTTTCAAGGATTGCATGTGCTTTATTGTACCAATCATGGAAAGTGGATTTTGTGTACTTCCCCAAGATACACCCTTTGCATGTATCTTGTTGCTCTAGTGCTCCTTTAGGGAGGCCAATGGTTATCTGTTGCATGATCTTCAAAGCACCATGATGCAAATGGCCAAGTCTTCTATTCCAAAGTTCACTGACATCGTGGCTCTGCACCTTCTCTGCCTTTGTCCTTAATGCAACACAATCCTCCACATCTAACTTGTACAAGTTCTTCACATGAACCCCAATCTGCTTCACCTGTTCCATGACTATGTGTCTCAAGGATTCATTTCCTTTTTTGAAGATCACATGATAACCATGATATTCCAAAACTGCAACGAAGACGATATTTTCTTTAGACCTGGAACAAACATCATATACTTGAGTCTGAGTGGGGAGCCTAACTCCCTTTGAAAGGTGACTATACCAATCATGGTTGCATTGTACCTTCCATCATATCCCATATCGATGTGCATCTAGAGATATTTCTCCTCCAAATCACTAAAAATTTCTCTATTCCCCATCATGTAGAATAAGGCACCACTATCCAAGTACCATGCGCTTTCCGTCACTGTGTTTTCCATGCATGCAATGAGAGTAAAGTAAAGCTTGAACTGTGAACCCAAGGCTTCACCTTCTGCTCCTCCTCAGGTCTTCTTGCTTGTCTTCTTGTGTGGACAATTCATGGCATAATGCCTGAATTCATGATAGTGAAAGCACTTAATTCTGGATAAGTCTTTCTTCTTGCCCCCTTGACTAGATTTTTCTTTGTATTGGGATTTCCTCCCTTTTCCCTTCTTTGCCTTTCCATCCAAGGCACAATTTTCTTCATCCTCACCCTTGGATGAAGTCTCGTCTCTAGTATTATGCTTTATTTCCTCCCATACCAAATCAGACCATAGGTGTTCCCAATTTGGTAGTTTCTCCCTCCCATTCACCAAATCTTGGTAGTTGTGCTAGCACCTAGAAGGGCTAGACTTACCAAATTATCTTTTGCAACAGTAACACTAACTTGACCAAGTTCATCATGACATTGTGTGAACCTGCTCAGGTATTGTGGAATAGTCTTGTTCTTCTGCATCTTGATATTTCGAAGTTTATCCTTGAGCTCCAGCTTCCTGTGGTCACTACTATTCTGGAATAAATCTTTCAGTCCTTGCCACATTTCATATAGAGTCTCTTTCCAATGGAGATTTGATACAATGTGGTCTCGTACTTCCTCCAATATGATTCGCTTCACCTTGGCTACACATTTCTTCCATTCTGTTAGATCCCGAGTATCAGTGGTTGCTTGTTTCGGGGTGTCATTATCAATGAATTCCTTTAATCCATTGTCTTCCAGCACTATCGCCATGTGGTCCTTCCAAGCAACATAATTCGAGCTTCCCTCAAGGGCATGCTCGGGTCTTAGTCCATATAAAGCCATCCTTCTAGGTATGAAGAATTGATCTTGCAATGATCCTCCTGCAATAACAGCTTTGAAATTTATGATCTACTGCGAATCACGCTTTGGTACCATGTAGAAATTATGTGTAGATCTAAAATTGCTCACGAAATTTTCTAAGACACAAGACTCAAATCTACTCTACTATTATGTGGAATTCAATTCACGATTGAGAACACAAATCATAAACATGCAAGAAGAATTTTCACTCATGCACAAATAGTTATCTAGGGGAAAGAAACTGCTCAAAACCCCTTCCTATATTTATTGCATTAATCAAATAATAAAGATGAAATACATATGTTGCTCAAGCTTGAGCACAACCTGCAAGTTATAGTCTATCCCTATGCCTGACTAACTCACTTAGGCCAACACTTGGCCAATTTTCAAGCCCTCCAAGCTCCTATTTCCTTGCGTTGTTCCTTCAGAAAATTAGCCCCTATTATCTAGGAAATTCCCTCAATTGGATTGCACAATTCCTCTAGGTCCTTCCTCTGATTGCATGCACCACCTGTACAAATTAGAATAGTCTACAACTGATAGTACACTACCTTGGAATCTCCATCTCAATTGAATAACTCAAATTCTATGCATGCATCAGCTATTTTGGGATGGTTGATTAGGTAACTGGATTATCACTGAGTGTGGTTAAATTTCCACTTGCATAACTTGACCTCCACTAGTTCTTCTAACAATTAGAACTAGTTTAATTGGCCATAACTCAATTTAACTGAAATAGATTACTACAAATTAGCAATCAATCATATTGAACTAAACTCAAGCTTCTCCAACTCGAATTAATTGAGTTAACTAAGTGACAAGTGCCATGTCACCTTAGTTAACTACCTCCAATATTTCTGCTGAAATAGAAATTCGAATTTTCTCTAGTTTGACCAAGGCAAAGTCAAATTGAGATTTTCTTGTTGCATTTTCAACACTATATACATTGGAAGGTGAAAACTCAAGGATCTAAATTTGTAAACCAAAATAACCAAGGGGAGGGGACTAAAGCTACAAAATTTGGTGCAAAAGCATGCAAGGGGTCGAGCAAAACAGTGAGCACAAAAGAGAGGAGTTCTTCTTGGGTGGATCCAACAAAATACCACCCACACTAGAGTTGATGACCCCCCTTCACACTACCAATAGAGAGCAGCAAAGTGGAGCACGCTATAAAGGATCCCCCTACATAGACGCACGAAAAGCCACCACATCGCCAGCTAAGAACTCTAGATAAAAGTCAAAACTTTTGGAATGCAACAACCAAGCTATGCTTGAAAACTCATGTGTCACCAACAAGCAAATCAATGAGAACAAAGAAACCCACAGCTTCCATACTAGCTAGTAAAGAAATCTATGTGCACTTGCCACTCTCTACATCCTCAAGTCCATGAGCGACACTAGCCAGACCCTCACAAACCCATTCTTTGAAAAAAAACCCTAGCTTTGAACGCCATTCTCTCTTGATCAATCTGATTTTTTGTTTTTATCAAAGAGAGTGGTTCTCCAATATTACGTTTAATATTATATGATATATTATAATATTGAAAATTATTAACCATAGAGAAAGGGGAAATAAGGCGTTTACAAAAGGTAAAAGAAGTTTAATTTAGAAATCCATCAAAGTCTCAAAATCATATTAAAAACTAGATAAAAATGTTGAAATTTCACTAAATCAAAGGGGTGAAGGCATATTTAAGGTCCTAAATTGATTTTTGATTATTTTGACATTAATATTTTGTTTTTTTTATTGTAATAGATGCATTGAATTCAATATAGATGTAGATGTTGATTTCTAATCCTATTTGATTGATTGCATTTGATGCATTGATTTTAGATTAAATGTTAATTTCTAATCATATTTGATTGCTTGCACTAGATGCATTGATTTAGTGTAGACATTAATTTGTGATTTGTTGTAACTAGATGAACAATGTGAATTGCTTTCAAAGTAATTAGATCGATAATGTCAATTGATTTCAATATATGCACAAATTACTTTTTATATTTTTCAGAAATACCTGGGCAGATCCACCTGAAGGTATCACATCCCACTGACTTATTAGCAGAGCCTAACCCAGAGGGCGTCGAGGAGATTTGACCGTGTGACCTCCATTAGCAAGGTGCTTTAGCGACGGGAACTCAACCAATTGAGCTAACCCTCGGGGTCTTGCACAAAGTAATTATTAACAAAGTGCATTGATATTTCTGTTACGAGAATAATTGGCGTAGACCCATGTTAAATATCCATCTTAATCACTAGTCTAGATCCATCTTAATTAGAACTGAACAACAAAGAGCAAGTCAAAGGAGAAATACATAAGAAATGACAATATTGAGGATTGTCAACAACAAAGGGAGAATCAAAGAGCAGATCAACAAAGATAGTCACAACAAATGACAATTGAGTAACAACAAGAAAAAATGAAGGTAAAAATTGAATGACAAAAAATATATCAAAGAGCATATCGAGAAAGAAGGGCACAACTAAATAGTTTCAAGAGTAAAGAATACAAGAAAATGCACAATGAAGAGGAAGTTGACGAAAAAAGGCAGAGGGGGTAACAATTGAAGAGCATGAAGAGTAGAGGTAACAAAAAGATTAATAACAATGAGCATATCGACAAAGAAAACAATATTCAACCAATTGATGCATGGTACAAGATAGAAAAGAAAATATTGTGAAAAAATATGTTTAAAAGATATTTATGCCCAAGCTCAACCTGTAACTCACGTTGCTATGAATATTGCACATCAAAAATTTCATGATAAGATTTATCAATTAACTCAAGTTCACATATGTCATTTGTGTGAAGGGTCATATGCTAGAATTTAGGTGTTTAATATAAATACAAGCCTAATGTGCATAAGTTGTAGAGGAGAAAGAACCCATCAGATTAATCTTGAAACATATTGAACATATTTAGAATGATTACATTAATCATGTGTTAGATAAATTTTGTGTGGTTGCGCACAATTGAAACCAACCTAGATCTATCTTAACTCTGGATCTATTAATTGCCAAGAGGGATCAAATCTCTTGAGGTAAAAAACTTTCCTCGAGTTTTGCACTCAAAAAGAAGTTTTCACCTCACAGTGCTTAATAGATCCATAGTTAAGATGGATCTAGGTTGGTGTTATACTAAGTCATATCAACATTGGGATTAGCTTTTCATACATATATTTGGGCTTCTTAGGAAGATATGTGGTGTATTATTAAGATGCAAATATATTCCAAAGCTTTTAGGCACATGAAGGGAAAATGGTTAATCATTCTAGTGGAAGCTTTATCTAAGAGCCTAAGTTGTTGCACAATGGTTGGAATAGAACCCATGGAAAACATAAACCATGTGGAAATTATGACCTTATCAAAGGGAAATGATTGCCATTCGAAAAATTAACTTACATATGAGAATCCCTTGAGTCCCTAGAAGCGAGATTTCCTAACCAGTCACTATTGGAGACCTGAAGATAAGTGGGGTGGCCCGCGGGACTACGTGGTAGAGAAGAGGATGTCATTCCTTGGTTTGTGTGGATTGAATGGGAAAGAGAGCTAGTGGAATTGGGTAATCGAGAGTTAACATATTCTAATTTTTTTGGAATCGGGCTATGTGAGAAGATTGAAGCGAGCCATAGGATAATTCATCCTTGTGGACTCATAGAGTTAGCTCAGGGATAGCCCATCATGCAGAGATTAAGGTAAATGATGAGCCTATATTTGGGTAGAACATTCTTCATTTGTAGATAACATAGGTGCTTCACCTTGTTGACCAATATCTTATCACATTCATTCGTAAAGGAGAGTTTTAAATTATTAAAAATAGAGTCAATATATTGTAGGTATTTAGAAAGGAGTGTGGGGAGACGTGGGGTAGCAAGGAATTATAGGTACTGGGGGGTATAAAAAGGGGTATTCAATAAAAATAGGGGATATGTATTAAAAATAAAGGTTATTTTTATTGAAAAGATGTATTAGGAGTGGCTTCAACATGATGGCTCTCAGTATTTCAGGAATAATGTTGTATCCCTGAGGGTCTTGACTTTAATATATCAACCAAGTGTTAGAACAAACTTAAGAGGTATCATGCATTATATATACAAGTTACAATTTTTTTCTTTATTTTAATGCACACTACCCTATGCAATCTTTGACTTTCTTCATTAAGAGAACAAAGTGGTATTGTTAATTACTTATTACTTTATCTGGCTTAGCCTGACAGGAGGTGAAGATTCAAGCATCTAGGCACACAAAGTCACAATAAATCAAGGAAAATTGCAAAAATAAAAGTGTTGGAAATTAAAGTTGTAAGAATTCAAACTACACTATTGGCATTTAAGAAACTACTTCATGCTGCAAGCAAAACAATTTTACACTAATGTTGCAAACAAAGTAAAGCAATCCAATCAGTGAAAACTGAAATAAAACCATCATGCAAATAATCCTGTAGGTGTCACAAATTCTTTCTTTGTCCCTCCTCATCCAATTAATCATAGTAGATTGACTAACTGGGATGTTCTATAAATAACCAATATGAGATTTTGAGCTGGGGAACGAGATGGAGGCTCTGCGGCCCCTGTAGTTTCATTTCGCATTGTGTCAAATATCACAGGTATACGAGCGTCATTAGGACAATTCTCTATTGTTTGAAGTGAGGGTTATTCCATATTATTCTGGTCACTTGCCTATTCCTGTCATTTCAAAGTGCCCTCCTGTGATCGTCGTGACAGAACAACATCATTTGCAAGGAACGACGTCACTTTGTCAGATTTTTTGGAGAACTAAATTATGGAGGTTAAAGAATTTTATTACAGTGAAGACCAATTAGAGGGAATCCTAATTTGGGCAGTAACGCCACCTCAACACGTTGAATCAACTAGCCAAGCCAAACTGGCAATTCGATGGGTAGGGTTTCTCCATCTACCACCGTTTTTGCGAGTCTTTCTCCTTTTTATCAAAATTTGAACTATGAGGTAGCAATTAATCAAAACCAGACAGAGCAAGGGATTTTAGATGGTCTGATAGAAGTCAGAGAATGGCATCCATGTTCGGGTCATGGTATCTTTGCGGCCGACATCACACTTGAGGCTCTTAATTTTGCCGAAGGTTTTTTTCTCGTCCATTTTGCGAAGGGTTTCCAAGGGGAGAGGGTTACAATTCCACCAAAGCCTATATTATTTCTAGACTGTGGTTCCCCTACGATGATGGAACCCTGGATTCCCATGCCCTAGGGAGTTGGTTTTTATCGGTAGTTGGGGTTACTCTACTAGAACAAACTCTTAGGTTCCATACTGATATCCAATCGGGATCATTCTAAAACAGGAATCTCACCCACAGACTGGTGGCTACACTCTTACCTTTTCCAATGTTTGGATTCAGACCCTGTAGGACAAAGGGGTTTCGGAATTAGGCATTAACCCTAAACAACACAAGAAAACCAAGAGTGCAAAAGTCCGGGAAAAGGATCGATCTCTAATTTTGGATTACATGCTTAGATTTGATGAAGTAATGGACACAATGGAAATGGTATTGGTAGGAAGAGTGAGGGTTCACACATATTTAATGGCTCATCTGAGGAAATGGGTGCAGGAAAATTGGGGGAAAAACCTAATTCGTCATCCAGAAGTTAGGGTCTTGGCTCGTGGATGGTTCGCACTCAAATTTGATAATGCTAAACAACTTTACTAGGTTATCAATAACCATTGGTTCATTGAACGAGATCCTGTCCATTTCAATCATTGGTCTCCCATGTTTGACCCCAAGTGAGAGCAGCTGGGTACTGAGCCTATTTGGCTTAGACTATTAGGGCTCCATATGCATCTGTGGATTGAGGATTTTTTTCAATGCATAGGCAATGACTTGGGAAGGTATCTAAACTATGATAAAGCATTCTTAGAGTTAGGTATTATGACTTGTGCTCCTGTGTTAGTCTCGTTGGACACTAAGGAGGGATTAGTGGCCAATCTCATCCTGAAATATAAAGGATACACACACAATCATAAATTGGACTATGGGGGAGTCTCGTTCTAGTGTCGACGTTGTCATCAAATATGGAAAATTTACAGGTATTGCCCACTACTTCATAAAAATTAGGAGTACAGTGAAGGGAAGAACGTGGTTGACAATTGAAGTTCAAGGAGGACTGAGTCTGGCTAGCCTCTAGAAATGGAGATGCACGGTGCATCACATAACGATTCGGAAAAGCAACATATGGATGGTGTATTTGGTTCATCAGGGGATATGGTTGGGCACGCTCATCAAGTAAATATAATGGCCTCCAGCTCCTCACCTATGATATCAGGTACCTCCTCTCCCCCCTTATCTCATAATATTATTCTTGATGGTCTATCGCTTTCACATCTATTTGTATCAAATATGGTCTCCATGTTAGGAAGGGTTTTTCCATCACATATAAGGGTTGTCCAATGTCCGATTGAACCTATCACTATATGTTACCCGTCTCCCAACCCTTCCATATCCATATCCAAGGAATCATCTGATGCCCCCTGTAGAGTTCCCTGATACAATTGGATACCACGTTCCTGGGATAGACATCGGGAGGATGACCCATCGAATGTCTGTGGTGGTTTAGGGCCTTTATCCCCATAAAAGATCCCCAAGGCACCTCAGGGTAGACAGTCACATATTTCCAAAGCCATACATCAAGCCAGCCAACAAATCATTGCAGGTCGACAACTCTCACTAGACAGGGTCCTTAGAGCATGACAAACCCCGAGCCATGTTAAAAAATGAAGTTTCTCTCATTCAACTGTAGGGGGTTGGCTAGTCGACCCAAAAAACTAGCCCTTAATCAATTGTTTCAGGAGAATAGATTAGATGTGATAATTTTACAAGAAACACTAGGTGATGGTATGAACATATCCATTACGCTGAATGGAATGCTAAGCAATTGGGAATTTTGTACACTAGATGCCAGAGGAAGATACAGAGGTCTAGCATTAGGGACAAACCCCATCTATTTAAAACTCCTAAACATTTGGGGTTTCGATCAAAATATGTTCTAGAAGCTATCCTTATAATCTAGATGTCTCTTTCCTGGATCCCTAAAGGCATAATCAATATTATTCAGCAAAAATGTTGTTCTTATTTATGGCGTAGGGAAGAGGAAGTTTGGGTATTTGCTTGGATCAAATAGGAGCAAATTATTATGTCAAAAGATCAGGTGGATGGGGCTTGAAGGACCTTTACACATTCTCCAAAGCCTTGGCTACCAAAGTGGGTTGAAGGTTGATTACAACAAGAAGCCTTTGGATAGAGATCATCATAAGTAAATACATCTATCCCTGGTCTCTCATTCATTAGATCCACCTTGATAACAACACAAATCAAATATCTCCAACATTTTGGAAGTGGTCCTTGCTTCCTTCAACATCACTGAATCTGGTCTAGCTTGGAGAATCAGATCTGGGCACCAAGCCATCATCGTCATTGATCCTTGGCATGGATGTGGTAATAGATATACTCTCCCCTAACAACTCATCCAATTATTAAATAAACAAGGGTTTAGAACAACAAGCTAGATATCAAATCCAGATAATACATCCATATGGGGACAAGGTTGGATGACAACACATAAATTAAACATACCTAAACAATAGCATCCACACTGGCAAGATTATATCAATTCATTGAAAAACTCTCATGTACAGCTCATGGACAAGGACGATGAGCTGATATGGTTCCATTCCCAAAGAGGAGTGTAAAATCCTAATGAAGGCTACCTCATAGCATTCAAGTATAAGGAGTCAAACACGAAATGTTGGTGGTGAAACAATATGTGGAAATTAAAAATCCCTCTTAAAACAAAACTTCTATTCTGGTGCATTCTTACGAATAAGATCCCTAATGTAGACAACCTTAAGAAAAGATCCATTCAAGGACCTACTTAGTGTGCACTTTGTCGCAATATGGATGAATTCGTAGAGATTTTATTCATCTCTTGTCCGATAGCAGTGAACCTGTTAATGCCAGTCTTCACAGCCTGTCACCAGGGATCAACATGAGCTCTTACTAGGTTTGGTTTGGTTAGATGTTTTGCACACGATATTTAGCACAAAACATGTCACAAATGCGTCCATCAGAAGAATCTGGGAAAAATATTTCCAACGGTATATCACACTCCTATAACCGGTTTCTGGATCATAGGATATGATCGAAATGAATGATTGATTCTTGGTTATGCATGTTTTGAGGTCAGTTGCTGCACACAGGGACAAGTTTACTACAAAATTAGTTCGGACAGGAATTTTACAAAAGTGAAAGAGGTTTTTGTCCATCACATACCAAATAACAAAAACCTCCTTCAATTTATGCAGAGGTGCTACTATGTGGGAGATATGCAGTGATATTTGGAGCCTTCATTAAAATAAAGCAAAATTTTCATTTATTTTATTGTTTTAGTCATTTTAGTGCAGTGTCGTTTTACAACATATGGAAAGTAATTTTGCAAAACCCAAGGAGGTTTTTGTTAAACACGAGCCATACAACAAAACATATTTCATTTTATTCACAGGTGTCGTGAATTGGGATATGTGACTAGATCTTTACAGCTCATTTTCACAGATTTAAATTTTTAATGATCTTCTGTTTTAAAGATGATTTTGTGGCACAAATTACGAGCAACTGGAAACGAATTTCCAAAATTTGACAGATTTTTTTCTCCAACATGACCTTATCTACAAAAACCTCTTTTAGTTTTGTAATAGGTGTTATGGTTTAGGAGATACAAGTTCATCTTCAACACCTATTTTCAGAATTTCGGTCCAAGTTTAATGTAACTGATTCTATTTTGAAGAAAATGGTTGAGCTTAATTCCCTTAGTACAAGGATGAGCAAATGTATATATGTTATGAATTTCATAATGTAGAGGTTGGATTTTGGTAGTAAAGAATCAATTGGACTGTGTAAAGTTTTATTGAATATCATAATAAAGCAGTTTTTGCCCTTTAGGCCTGGGATTCATCATGGTGCTTAAATGTTCAGTATGTTTTTTCTCCTGTAATTCATTTATACATTATGTTTTTCTCCTTTGTTTTAGCATTATCTAAGTGATATGTTAGGAATTCATCCATAATGATGCTCCTTTCATGATGATTTTTCTGTTATTTGTAATGGTAGTTTTAGCAGAATTCATCTGTTGTTAGATGCTTTGTTGAGCAACCTCGTTATTCTCTTTCATCTAAAGTTGTTGCTGCAAATCCATCCTTTGTTTGATGCCTGCAGGGCAGCGGGCTTTCTCCCTTATACTTCTCAAGTTTACAATCTTCACTTGGTTGAACATGGCACTTAATTTGCCCTAGGTTTGCCGACAGAAATTGACGTTGATGCCATAATCCAAATCATCCTTTCTCTTGTTGTTTCGACCCAAAACAAAAATAAATCAAAAATCATAGAGCTACTATACCTAGCCTAAAATCCATATTTGATTCATTCATCTTGATTGAAATTCACAAGGAGAGAGCCCTCTCCCGACCTACTAGGGCTAGCTAACAGGTTAAGCTTGGTTTGTGGTTATCCTGGGATTGCCTCCCTTCAGCCTGAGGTTGATCTAGGCTCTAACAAAACCTATGGAATTCGTATCCCAATCTCTTGGTATAAACTATAGATGGCAGGGAGGATCGACTAAGATTGCATGGCAGGATTGGTGTCAGCAGTTAAAACCAATAAAATTGTGGAACCTTCTAAGTCTCATCTGTTGGGCTATATGGATAACAAGGAACAATTTGATATTCAAAGAGTGTGTGTATATTCCAAAAAAGCTCATGGCCAATTTACTTGCTATATATACACTCATCCGTAATGATTTTCCATCTACGCAACCTCGAATAATCACAATGGAGAATATAGATCAATCAAAACCTTGGGCTTATTTTGATGGTTCTGCAAATTTAAATAGTAGTGGAGTAGGTGATATCTTATCAATTAGCACAAATCATTATTTCAAAATGAGCTACGGTTTTGGGATAGGCTCCAACAACTTCGTTGAATTAATGAGTCTAAAACTGCTTTTGTTATTTACGCTTGAGAAGGGTTGCAAAAATCTACAAGTATTTGGAGACTCAAAACTTGTCACTGACTGGTTCAATGGGACAATCCTCTGTCACACACACACTCTACACAATATTTTAGAGGAGGCACATATGCTTAGAAATCAATTTGATGACATCGTATGTTCTCACATTTACAGGGAGAGGAATTTGATATCTAATTAGTTATCCAAGGAAGGGGCGCAATAGATTCTGGGAACATGGTTGATTCATGAGCACAGTGGGGCAGATTACTACCAGTGCTACCATCGTCCTTTGGTAGATTATTAGATTCAGGTAGCACAATAGTAAAAATTTATTTTTTATGCTTATATATGGATACAGGGATCCCTTCCGACTACTATGATGAACTATCTATTTTGTAAAATTTTGGCTCTTAATATGGTTAGTTAGACTCTATGCACAATCATCTCACAATACATTATTTTTGATATATTATTATAGAATCAAATTCACATCTAGTTCTTCATGGTTTGATATGCATATGAATGCATCTACTACATGTAATTTTAATCTTTACTTTAATGGAAATTATGATTTTTCCTTGGGGAAAAAACCAATATGAGATACTAAAAAAAAAACAATGCTCTTGAGTCTGTTCTACAAGAAACCCTATATTTCTACAGGAAGTCTTGTAATTATATGAAAAACTCCATAGATGATATAAATGCATCAAATAAGTAAAGGAAATGTGAAATCAAACATGTGAGACTAACAATAGCTTATGGAAACTAAGATCAACACTCAATAAATAAGATTTTTTTTCTACGGGCATTTATAACAACATGAAATTATGTCAATATCACTACACGACAAACATAATTTATAACAGCATGAAGAAACATGTGGACATAAGGTACATAAAGTACAATGTTTTCCAACGTGCTTATGGGTGGGCCCTCACCAAGGTGCTCAGGAACCTAAAGCAAAATTAACATACAAAGCTTACAAAAATATTTTTCCTCATTAATAACAAACAATTATTACAAAAAATGGAAATGTAGAAGCTGGAAAATCTACAAAGTAACAATATTATTTTCTTCACACCTCAATAGTCTTTCTACTGGTTTGAGCTCTCCTTTTTATAAAAAATGTGAGGGAGTAACCTTCTCAATAACAAGATTGTGTTTCCCTCAAAAAATCCCTAAAATTATGGTGATTGTCCCCATAGGACTTACTATACAACCACCTTCCCTTAAACTGTTAATAACCTTGATTTTCTAGTGATCCTATAGTTAAATATTGACAGTCGAGTGGCTAAGGCCCCTATCTTCATGGTAGGTTGCTAGTGGGCTACTAGAGGAACTGATTGGTCTTTAAAAACCTATCCACATTAGGACGCTAAGGTTACTAAATTTCACAAAAATTAGTATGGCTAAATTCTTTAGGCACAAATTTCAACATAAGGAATGACATGCAAATTAAAAAAAATTCGCAGTAATCATGGTAGGAAGTACATGCATTCCCAGGTGACAGGTTATAGATGGGCCTTTATATGTACAATTAAAGGGACCATCATGCCCCTTTGCTTATATGTTTTCCGATCCCTAGGCAAATTTACCTTTTTCAAACTTCTTGATCCTTAAGTTGTTCCTCCCTTATCTGCATAGAAACTTGTTTGGTATCCCATGCTACAAACTTAGGTAGTTCTTTTGGTAGATAGAAACCAACTGCATTTTATATTTCCTTCCATTCCCTTAATTCTTCTTCCTTACTAGTGTGTTCTATCATCATCAATGATAATGGGGGCTTAAACTTTAGGCTAATCCATTATATATGTGTTCTCTGTATTATATGCTTGCAAAGTAGGGTTCTAGCTAAAGCATTATGTAACCTGGTGAGCGTGTGGACTTCCCTACACTGGAGGTTGTATGGTAGAGCATCCATCTCCTCTATTATACTTGTATGGATTCATCACCTAACAGTATGACCATGCCTTCAAAGTGAAGGATAGCCTCCTCCTATCTTTGTTTCCAAATTAGGGCCACTTGCTGGCCTTCCCTGAGGATGTTGTGGGTTGTAATGATAGTCAAGGGGTTTGGTACTTTTGCTACTATCCATAATGGGGTGGCCATCTCCTCTTCCAATGTTTTCTTTGCTTCCTCAACCATCGTTTCTTCATGTCTTAGCTAAGAAGCAATGGCTATATGTTAGACATCTCCCACGTGGAGGTTTGGATCCCATGTTGGTTAGTCATGCAATACCATATTATGTAAGTAAAACTATCATAATTTAACTTTTTCATCCATGCTACAATTTTGAAAAATTGTTTTACAGCATGTCCAACTTGCCCCTACATTGTTTAACGTTGTGACATACTCCTATCCTATAAGGTTATGAAAATTCATGACAAACTCTAGAGCCACCTCATCATCTATCTTCTCAATTTCTCAAAGAATACACTAGCTTCTTTAGAATATATTCTGCACCCTGTGATCTTGATCAATCCTAGTAGTGTCAATGGGTTCCCTATAGTTGAAACAAATTTTATATGTTTTTATGTTTATATAAGCCTAGTTTGGGTGATGGTTGAAAAATTTGAATTGAATCCCATAGAATTTTTCAAAGGAAAAATGGTGCTTAGCAAAAAGTAAAAGTGAAACAATGCTAAACTTTTCTAATTGCAGTTGTTTAAGTTTGTGATTAAGTTCTTGTAGAATTCAAGGGCAGAGCCTATAGAAAACAATGTATCTCATGTAGAAACCCTATATCGAAGTGAAAACAATATAACATAGTAGTAGTGCGTAACTATTTGAATTTTTCTCATTAAATGTGGATTATAACACCTCCTCATTAGTTTAGTCTGAATGTGATGCGATGTTGCCATTCAACGCTGATCATTTGAATAGTTGGTAGACAACAACCACCTAAATTCGAACATGACCACCTTATCTTGTGATCATTCACATTTATGGAGGATATTTGTTGATGTCTTATGCCTGAATTTTTTTTTTTTTTTGCAGTTTTTCTCTTTGTTCTAACAGAACCTTAGGTGTTTGATGTTAGGATATTCCGACACATAGGAATAGTTAAGTTCAACTTGGTCTAGTATAGAGTTAGGTTAGCGTTAGGTAAAGTGTGTTTATTTACCGTTGTACATTTTGTAACTTACAATCCGACGGTCACGATATGTAGTGATCCGACGGTTCATTCTCTCCTCGGTATTACCGACACTTGATCCGTGGCTTGACACCCGATTGGTCCATGAATTCTATTTAAAGCGCATGGAGGGTCATTTGTAGGTTAACCGTGTATGAGAGAAGCTTATGTAAATTTTCATTCTTTTATTAATAAATTGCCTGTAGTAGCCACGTTGGCGCAGGCCGTGGACTGTTTCCCTCTCTGAGGGTTTTAACCACGTCAAAATACTGGTGTATTGATCTGTGATCTGTTTGTGAGCGGTGTCCTTTTGGTGTTCTGTCTGAGGAACTTACCCTGTAAATTCCTACATGGTACAGAGCTTTTTGAGGGCCGCGTCCGTTGGTGATCCAAATCTGAAGCCGGTGGAACTGCATGCGGCTGTCGTTTCCTAGATCTACTGTTTCTGACTGCTTTCGGGCCGAGAGGACTGCTCTGTTGTGTTCGGAGCATCTGTTCCAGTGAGGAACCCCTTTCGTTTTACGCGAAAAGGTTTCCGGTAGCCCTATCTGCGTCATTTTTAAGATCTGGAGGTATACAGTCTTTATTTGCAGTTTACTGTTATTTTCTCTCTGCTTATTTCGGTTTCGGTTTATTTAGTTTTTTTTTAACCGGATCTATACCTTTCATTTCTGCGTATGCTCTTTGCTCTGCGACTCTGTGCGATCTGGGCAAATCAGAAACAGAAAGGAAGGATTTTTTCTCATGCGTATGCTCTTTTCCCTGCACCTTAGTGTGATCTCGGAAAATCAGAAACATTGAGAAAAATATTTAGTTTTTCAGCTAAAGCTAACTTTGACAATTTTTTTTAAATATTTAGTTTTTTGGGTAAAGCTAACTTCGAGCCATAAGGTTCTTTTTTCTTTGCATGTCCGTGTTGGGTTTTGTGTTTTGTGTTTTGTAGGGAAAAAGAGGTTTCTCAAGGCAAGCACACAACCCAAAGCCGCCCCCCCTCTCTCTCTCTCTCTCTCTAATTTTTTGTATAGATTAATTGGTTCAAAGCTATTTTAAGAGAGTAGAGGTCTTGGGTTCAAATCTCCATTTTGTGGGGGCGTTTTTTTCATTCCCACACATTCACGCACTTTGCCGGCAACTTCAACAATTTTTTTCAAAAAGCCATAACTTCTTCATTCAGAAGCCTTTTTCAGAGCCGTTTTTTTTTAAACAGCCTAATTTTTCGAGATATATCCATTGGAACACTTACTTTCAGCATATTCAACTTCAGTTTTTTTTTAAAATGGAAAGTCCATGCCAAGTCATTCTTGACAGCACTAACTACTTCCAATGGGTATCCTACATGGAAGATTTACTTAGAAGTAAAGGTCTCTACAAAATAGCCATGGGCCAAGAGAAGAAACCAAAAGATGAAGACAAGGTTGCAAAATGGGAAAATAGACAAGATCAAGCACGTGGTTTGATAGGGATGTCTATTTCTCCTGATCTTAGATTCCATATTGCAGAACTTGATACTCCTCATGAAGAATTGGAACAAATCACTAAAGTTTTTGGGATTAAAAATGAAATTAGAGCCCATCAACTTGAAAATGAGTTGCTTGCATTGGATCCTAATAATTTTTCTTGCATTGAAGATTTCTTGTCCAAATTCAAGACCCTTAGATATCTCTTGGAAGGTGTTAAGGTTAAGAAAGAAGATAGTAACCTTATTTATTCCATCCTTACTAAGTTGGGACCAGCCTACTCTGTATTTTTTTCCACCTTCCATTCTACAAGGGAAGCTTTCATTTGTCAAGGAACAGACTACAAGGCCCCTTCCTTTGACTCTTTTTGTGATTCTTTAATAAGAGAACAGGAAAAACTCTTACATCTTGGTCTTCTTCATCTTGGAAACTCTTCAAGAAAGCGTTAGCCGCCCAGCAGCAACCAAATTTAAAGAATCCTAAGAAGTCATTTCCTAAAAAGAATGGTCCTAAACCAAACAAGGGTCCTAAGCAAACTCAGTCTCAAAATGAAAGATCATTTCAGCAAAATGATAAGACCAATAAAAACAAATGGAAGAAGACTGATAGACATTGTAACTTTTGTAATCGAGATGGCCACTTAGAATCTAAATGCTTTAAGAAGATGGAAGCCTTGGAAGCCGCAATGAAGAAACATAACATCCATGTGGAGCATTCTTCTACTTCAACTTCAACTTCATCTTCAGGAATGGCACTTTCTGCATGTCGTTGTCAATTATCTCAGTCTGGTTATGCATTAAATGTATCTTCTTCTTCTCATTCTCATGAGTGGCTCATTGATTCTGGAGCCTCTTATCACATGGCCAAAAACAAAGCCATGTTTTCTTCTTTACATGATTGTAACACCAAAAATATATATGTTGGTGATGATAGATCTCTTAATGTTGTAGGGACTGGAACTGTTCATCTAGACAATGGTCAGTTTAATGATGTATTATGTGTTCCAACCTTATCCAGCAACCTTCTATCTGTATATCAGATAACTCATCAGGTGAAGGTAAAATTGTTGAATTTTCACCTCATGATGTTGTAATCAAGGATCTAAGAGATCCTAAACAGATTTCTAGCTACTGGTATTGCTGATGATTCCACAAGGTTGTATAAGTTTCACAACTTTGGGTCATCAAATCTTCCCTCAGTATTTGTTGCTCATAATGATGAAGTGAGCAAACTTTGGCATGAGAGATTTGGTCACTTAAACTATCGCTCCCTTCAGCATCTATGTAAAGAAAATATGGTGACAGGTCTTCCTATGGTATCTTGCAGAGATGGTGTTTGTTCCGGATGTGTACTCGGAAAACATCATCGGGACAGTTTTGACAGACGTGCCTCTTGGCACGCCTCGGCCCCTTTACAGCTTGTTCACAGTGATTTGTGTGGTCCACTTCCTGTTGCTTCATTCTCTGGCTGCAAGTATTTCTTAACTTTCATTGATGATTTCTCCAGACGCACTTGGGTATACTTCTTAAAACTCAAGAGCGGATTATTTAACACATTTTTGGCCTTCAAAGCCTTTGTTGAAAAACAATCTGGACATCAAATTCTTAAGCTAAGAACTGATAATGGTGGAGAATATGTTAAAAACACATTCATCAACTTTTGCACCGAAAATGGAATTCAAATGCAACATACTGTTCCATACACTCCACAACAAAATGGTGTAGCTGAAAGGAAAAATCACACCTTAAAGGAAATGGCTAATTGTATGCTGCAATCTAAAGGACTCAGTCTTAGTTTTTGGGCCGAAGCAATTAATTGTGCAATTATATAATAAATCGCACTCCTACTAAGGTTCTAAAGAATATCACTCCAGAAGAAGCTTGGAGTTCCATTAAACCAGATGTAAGTCACTTTCGTATTTTTGGAAGTGAAGCATGGGCCCATATTCCAGATGAAAAGCATAAAGCTTTAGAACCTAAGAGTGAGAAATGTACTTTTGTTGGATATTCTGAAGATGTAAAAGGTTATAGACTTATTCCATTTAAGTCCAAAAATGTTATCATTAGAAGAGATGTAAAATTTGATGAAAATAAATCGGCCTGCGAGCCTAGTCCGGCGGATGTGCCACCTCTTCCTATCTCTTCTACTTTTGAAAACATTTCTTCTTCAGATGATGAAAGTGAGGATGATAATCCTCCCCCACCTTCTCAGGATCCTCCTTCAGATGGGTCCGTGCTACTCGGGATGCAGCAGGTGATCTTGCCGGTGATCCTACAGATCAGCAACGTACACGTTCTCAGTTTGAAAGAGCCTCTTCTTTACTGGATCAAGCTCCAGTAAATCATGATCCTGACACTTTTGCAGAAGCTTCAGGCCATCCACATTGGGAAGCAGGTATGAATGAAGAATATCATT
>APFE030464238.1:175755-204654 GCA_000404065.3 Pinus taeda | reverse complement strand
ACTTCCAAGATGGGTCCGCGCTACTCGGGATGCAGCAGGTGATCTTGCCGGTGATCCTACAGATCAACGACGTACACGTTCTCAGTTTGAAAGAGCCTCTTCTTTACTGGCTCAAGCTCCAGTAAATCATGATCTGACACTTTTGCAGAAGCTTCAGGCCATCCACATTGGGAAGCAGCTATGAATGAAGAATATCATTCATTGTTGGCAAATGATACATGGGATCTTGTTCCTCTACCAGAGGGACGCAAACTTGTTAGATGTAAATGGGTTTACAGAACCAAGTATGGACCAGATGGGAAAGTTGATAAACATAAAGCTCGTCTTGTTGCTAAGGGTTTTTCACAGGGTGAAGGCATTGACTACACTGAAACCTTCTCCCCTGTTGCCAAAATGAACTCTATCCGCCTTGTTCTTTCCCTTGCTGCCTCTTTAAAATGGGAAGTCCATCAGATGGATGTTAAATCTGCCTTCTTGCTCGGGGACTTGCATGAAGAAATCTATATGGAACAACCCATTGGCTTCATCCAAACAGACTCCAGCCTTGTATGTCGACTTAAGAAATCTCTTTATGGTCTCAAGCAAGCTCCTCGGGCTTGGTATGCCAAAATGGATAGCTTTCTTTTAGAATCTGGCTTTTCTAGGTGTCATTCTGACAATACTGTCTACACCAAGAAAGTGGAAAACTCTCTTATCATCCTTGTTCTTTATGTTGATGATCTTATTCTTACTGGTAGTGATCCCAACCTTATAAACCATGTGAAGTCCAGCCTTAAAAAGAAATTTGAAATGACGGACTTAGGACACTTACACTATTTTCTCGGTCTTCAAGTCTTGCAATCCAAGGAGGGTATTTCCCTTTCCCAGTCCAAGTATGCTTGTGATATTCTTCGTCATTTTCACATGAAAGATTGTAAGCCAGCTCCTTCTCCCTTTCAGTCTGGAGTCAAACTTTCAGTCTCTTGTACTTCTCCTGAAGTTGATGCTACCTTATACCGTCAACTGTAGGAAAACTCTTGTATTTAACCCATACTCGTCCTGACCTTTCCTTTGTTGTTGGCCTTGTTGCTCGTTTTTTGCAAAACCCCCGTGAAAGTCATTGGAAAGCAGCTAAAAGAATACTTCGTTATGTTCGAGGTACAATACAGTTTGGGATTCATTACAGTGCCAAAGCAACTCCTCTATTAGTTTGTTTCACTGATTCTGATTGGGCTGGTGACCCTGATGATCGGAAGTCTACTGCCGGTTATGTCTTCACTCTTGGTTCAGGACCTATTACATGGGCTTGTAAGAAATAGGCTGCCATTTCTCTTTCGTCAGCAGAAGCAGAGTATCGTTGTGCCGTGGAAGCTAGTAAGGAAGCCTTGTGGCTTCGTCAGATTCTATCAGAATTTGGCTTTGAGCAGCAGCATCTGACTACACTTTGGTGTGATAATCAAAGTGCCATTCAGCTTTGCAAAGATCCAGTTCAGCATCAGCGCAGCAAACACATTGAACTTCACATGCACTTCATCAGAAAGCTCATTCATGACCATGTTCTTGAAGTGCAATATTGTTCAACAGATGATCAGGTTGCAGACATCTTCACAAAGGCTCTCACAGAGGCGAAGTTCACTAAACTTCGATATATGCTTGGAGTTCAGGAAGTTGTCACTAAGGGGGGATAGGCTCTAGTGCCTCCTTCCTTCTCCTATTGTGTCATATTTGTATATCCTTCAATCCTATCCCAAGTTGTTCTTAAGGGGGGATGTTAGGATATTCCGACACATAGGAAATAGTTAAGTTCAACTTGGTCTAGTATAGCGTTAGGTATAGAGTTAGGTAAAGTGTGTTTCTTTACCGTTGTACATTTTGTAACTTACAATCCGACGGTCACGATATGTAGTGATCCGACGGTTCATTCTCTCCTCGGTATTACCGACACTTGATCCGTGGCTTGACACCCGATTGGTCCATGAATTCTATTTAAAGCGCATGGAGGGTCATTTGTAGGTTAACCGTGCATGAGAGAAGCTTATGTAAATTTTCATTCTTTTATTAATAAATTGCCTGTAGTAGCCACGTTGGCGCAGGTCGTGGACTGTTTCCCTCTCTGAGGGTTTTAACCACGTCAAAATACTGGTGTATTGATCTGTGATCTGTTTGTGAGCGGTGTCCTTCTGGTGTTCTGTCTGAGGAACTTACCCTGAAAATTCCTACATTTGACCTTGACATTATGCAAATTGTATATAAGTATTGCGGCTTAGAAATTCATACCTGAGTATTGGTCGATGCTTCCAAACCGGTTTTTGATGTCTTGGCTAGTGGATTGAAGGGGGTGTTGTGAAATTTTGTGTACATGGGATCCTGTACATGAACAAAGCATCTTCTAGATGTTGCAGGTTGAGTTTATTTTCTTGTTGATGGTTGATCTTTCTTATAGGGAGTTATTCCTTGAGAGTTTCAAGTCAAAGAGAAAAGTGTTGTTAAGCTTGTGGCTTGTTGATGGATGTTGGGTAGTCATGCAAATCTTATTGGATTGCCTTCCACTTTCATATAAGAGCGTATCAAAAAAGTGAGCCCTTAGGAGAAATTTTCAAAGTGGAAAGTGGTGTTTATTGTTGATGAAGGAAGGAGTGAAAGGTAAACCTCGGGACAAAATGTTGTTTTTAAGAAATAGTGACATATATAGAAAAATCTATTGTGGATAGGAATGATAGGTCCAAGTACCCATTGTACAATTTTTTTTACAAGTTTCCTCTTGTAGCTTAATGACCTGATCTAATGTTTTTTTCCCTTAGTTGTAGGTGGGCCCTGGAGATCTAGATATAGAAAAGAGATGTCAATCTGAAAATCTTTGTTGTTTTTTCTTTCTCTCTCTTCTTCTTCCTTTTTTTTTTACAAACATGGCAATGGTTCCATCTCTAGCTTTCACCATTGCCTTGCCCTCCCAAGCTCGTAAAGGTTTTCCTAGTAGGTGTTTTATTTCAAACCTAGAAACTTCCTCATAAATTTTTTCAATTCCAAAGTTTGTCTTAGGTGCCTAAGAAGTTTTCAACTCATACTTTTTTTTTTTATTCCCCTTCTCTCTTTATTTATTTTAATATATTCCTTGGATGGGCTGTGGGTATTTATACTCTCAACCACATTCAAATCCTATTGCTTGATTGTGTGGATGAATTCATTTCTCGATAGAGGTCTCTTGTAGACCTTAAGCCTCAAACTATTGACTAGTAGATGGATTTGTTCTTCATTAATGGTCTTGATTTGCACAAAGCCATTATCGTGACATTTCTCCACTAAGTATAGGCCTAACCATTTGGTCACGAACTTTCCCTTCACGAACTTTCCCTTGAAATGTTTACATTTGTAGCAATAAATCAAGAACTAATCACCTTCCTTGAAGTCCTTGGATCTGATAAAGGTGTCATGCCATATTTTCCTTTGCAATTCGACCTTCACGGTGTGAAAAAGAGCTTGCATCGCATGTTCTTATAATGCATTCATTTGTTGTCTTCTTTCTTCCTAAGCATTTGTTAGATCCATTATTGGTTGTGAAGTTGTCCTTAAAGTGGCAAGTTCAAACTCAATGGGAATCATGTCCTTCTTGCCAAAGAGCAACTGATAGGGGGTAAACCCTGTAGTAATATTCTAGGTAGTGTTGTAGGCCCATGTTGATTCAATGAGTTTGTAAACCTAATATTTTATGCTCGTGATGATTACTTTTGTCATTATGTTTTCCAATTCCTTGTTTGTCACTCCAACTTGTCCATTGAGTGGGGGCTGATATGGAGTAGTTTTCTTATGATGGATGTGATGTTGCTCCATAATCCTTTTGATAAGATTCAAAGTGAAGTGGGTTCCTTGATATGTGACTATTTCCCTTGGGAGTCAATACTAGAGGATCAATGGGTCTTATGAAGTCCATCCCCCATTTATTAAATGGTTCAAAAGGCACTTGGGGCTATAAAGGAATTTCATATCTTCTAATAGGTTTTCCCAACCTCTAGTATTCATCACATTGAGAAATGTATCGATGGGCATCCTTGTGAAGGGTAGGCTAACAGTATCCAGTTTGCAAGATCTTGTAGGTTGTTCTTGTGGTTACAAAAATGTTTTGCATAGGGCCCATCACGACAAGCTTTTAGAATGTCATATAATTCATTTTCCCTTACACACCTTCTTAAGATCTGGTTAGGCCCCAATTTGAACAAGCATCCCTTAATCCATATACAAGGGGCACTTTGCTTAATTATTTTTCATCTATTCCTATGGGACAAATGAGGAGGGATTTTTCCGATAGCCAAAACGTTTTTTATGCCAGCAAACTAGGGAGGGTATGTTGATATGGCAAAGAGATGCTCGTTAGGGAAGTGATCATCTACCATGCATTCATCTTTAGGAAGAGTTAGCTTGGACAAAAAAATTGCGACAACATTCTCCTTTCCAAGTTTAGTAATGATCGTTAAGTCAAATTGTTGCAAATATGGTCACCATCTAATAATTATAGCATTAACATTAGGATTTTTTGCTAGGTATTTAATGGCAACATGGTTAGTATGTACAAAGACTTGGTAATCAGTGACATAGTGTTTAAATTAATTCAGAGCGTGAATAAAACAATAAATTATTTTTCAGTCACAATGTAATTTAATTTAGCATTAGATAAACTTTTGATAATGAAATAGATTGCATAAGGAATATTATCAATTTGTTGCCCAAGTATTGCACCTATAGCTTGTTTTGGGACATCAATGTGAATATGAAAAGGTAAAGTCCAATCAGGTCCTTGTAGAACAAGTGTAGATGCAAGTTTTTCCTTAATGTTGATGTCATAGGCTATAGTGTTCGCTAATAAAAACCCACATACACATAAAACTAAAATCCATACACACAACGAATGCATACAAATATTCAGAAATAATTCATTCAAGAAATAAGATATTTACAAGAGAAATATTGGCCTAATCATTAGCCACTAATTCCTCACTCTCCTTCACTTACATGCCTCATGGGCTCACCTAGATTTATACAATTGGATCTGAACCCAAAGTAGGTTCTATATCCTAAACAAACTCCCACAATATCTCTCACGATCCATAAAAACTCTCGTATAATCCCTTATCTCTAGATAAGATCTAACTAAGCCACAAATCTCTCAACTCTTCCAAAATATTCTCAAACTCTCTCCTATTTACAATAATTCTCTTTCTCTCCTAAAACTATATGAAAATACAATAAATAATTAAATCCTAACCTAGGAAACTAACTCCTTTTGTAAACATTCATCCCTAGGTTAGATTCTCTTGCATCATACTTCCCAAGTAAAAGAAAATCATGGTCTCCCAACCATATGTCTTTATAAGTTGATAAAAATCCTCCTAGATCCCAAACTTTCACTTGCAGTAAAACAATTGCTCTGTCACATTGTTGTTGTTTTATGGTTGTCTTTTCTTGTCTTCCAGACTTTCAAACTTTATGTTGTAATTCTCCTCCTTCTTTGTTGATGTATACTTGTGTAGTCAAATGTATCGTGTGTTGTCCTTCTGCCTCGTCTTATAATATCTTAGTTTAAATGTATTTTCCATCAATTTCCTTAATTCTTCAATTTCAATATCCAATCTAGTTTCTGATTGAAGTTTATTGTTACTAGCTTGGAATATCAATTCATCATCTTTAACATTAATTTGTAAATTACATTTAGGTTCCACATTTACATTGATTGAACATTTATCTTCCTTATCTGCAACTTGATTAGATTCAGGCTCCATCAACATATTTTCTAGCAATTGTAATTCTTCTTCACATTTCATTAGAATTTTATGGTTTCTTTCAGAAATAATTTCAATAGATTGGTCTTCATCCCTGCATGAAACAAAATTAATGTCATGTCCATCCTCTGCAACACATCCTGCATCCACACACCAATTGTTATATTTAAAAACATAAGTCTTTATAGTCTCGATAGGTGATTTTGTCCTCAAGTCTTTATGTTGATCTTCTAAACAGTTTGTGGCACCGTCTGTGGGAATTGAACCCACATTCACATCAACATAATTCATTTGAGCATCATCATCATCCTCATTAAACATCAGTCCTTGTTCTAGTTCATAAATGCATACATTCATCTCGGTTATCCAGAGTGTTTCCGCTCCCCTTAACAAAGCTTTAAACTCATGTTTATGTCTCCTTTCATTCAACAACTAGATTTCCCATCTAGATGTCTTATTCATTATCTATCCACATTTCTGATTTTCAAGCAGCTTCATCAACACATCAAGTCGTGCCTTCAACTCAACGATCTCTTTCTTGAACCCTTCATCACTTACGCCAACTGTTATGCCACCGTTGTGGTTTTTCTCTTAATTATGCAAATGGCTATCCATAATCATATTCATCTCCTTTTTCCCTTGTATAATCTTCTTTGTAGTCTGCTTCCTTTGTTGCAAACAACTGCAATATCCCTTGTCTTTACAATACATTGACCAAACTTTGGGTATCGAGCTCTACCGATCATGCACCCATTACACTCAATGGCTCAAACTTAAATGCACTTTTGACTTGACTTATGACTCTTTAACTCCAGACTTCTAATTTGACATCAACCCTTTAATGGACCTTGGGTATCGGGTACAATCAAATATGCACTCTTTTTGACAATATATAAATGTCTTCTTCATGATTCAACTATACAACTTAGACATTGACTTCTTGATTACAATTTTCTCAATTGACCTTTTTCATCCACCCTTAACACATTCTTTACATAACATGCACTTTTAATCTTAACACCATAAACTCACACTCTATATTTATACACCCTATTCATTATCTCACCTCCTTATTACTCCATACAATACTTTCACGTGCTTTGTATTAAAATAATTTAATGTTTTATAAAGTCACTTTATAAAAAGTGATTTACACATTCTCTTTTTTTAAAGCTTATAATTTAAGCATGTAAAAGCATTATGCTAACCTTTCATAAACCAAAGGGCAATACTTATGAACTCCATGTCAATGGGAATTTCCACAATAAACTTTTCCATAGAGTTACACGTTGTCTATGTTCCATGAGGGTCCATGTAGGGTAAAATTCATAGGTTATTGCCTTCCACGCTTCATACACAACTTTCACACAAGTTTCTACAGACTTCCTTCACACGTCTTTCAATCATCTCCTTAGTTCTGCTCTCTAGTGGTAGACACAAGTTCACATTTAATTGAAGCATAGGTTCTAGCGTTGTGCACATGTATCCATCGTATTAATTATATATAATTGCACAATCCACATATTTTTCATCGCAACCAAACTCTTAATGTTAACAAACCAATGCTATGTCGCTTCGAACTCTGCATACACCTGGAAAAACACTTTGAAATTAGCCTTATATGGATATTTGTGGTTTCCTTACAATGCTCACTTAACAATAGATGACTTGGACTCCACCTTGCACTTAGCTTTCAATTAATTCAATATCAACGCCATCTGCATTTTCCTGAGCTGCAAGAAATAAATCCACATGCTCATTTGGCACATCAAATACGACACCAGTTCCATCTACAGTGAGAGACATGCCCTTAATCCCAACAATATTTTCTTATGGTATAACTCTTCTTAGTATGGTAAAATCATATGATGGGGTATGTATAATCTTTCCAGTTTTAAGAATTAAGGTTGAAAAACCCTCTTGAGAGGACAATAATGATCTTCTCTTGATTTTTTTGTATCCTGCAATCTTTACTAGTGCGTCTGAAATGATATCCACAGGTGAAAGATCAAATTTCTTCACCAAATGCTCAGTTGATTGGTGAAAATCGGAAGCACACTGCCACTAACACTCGTAATACTTTCTGCAGTAGTTGATCCAGTAGCTTTAGCAACCTCTCTTGGCTGAGTAGATACACGCTCAAATTTTATACCAACCTACCTTTCTATCTGAAAAATCATATATTACTTCTTTCTATAAAGCATCACAAAGACTCCAGTGCTTCCTACTCTACCAATCTGCCTAGATCGATGAATGTATGTTTCCACATCTCTTGGTGGTTCACACTGAATTATAAGTTGAACATCATTGGTATCCAAACCGCGTGCCGCAACATCTATCACAACTAGGAGTGGAAACTTCCTCGAACAGAATCCAACAAGAATCACTTCAGTTGTGATTGTTATATATCCCCATGCAAAGCACAAGAATTTGGCAAAGATCCAGCGAGTTCAGATGCGTCATTCTTTGTCTCAATAAAAACAATCACAATTCCCCCACTGCTATAGCATCGAATAACATCTGGTATAGCTTGTCTTCTTGCTGAATAAAAATCAGGAAGAATGACGTGTCTCGCACTTCTACTAGCTCTGATACTAAAAATGATGTCGTAAGCTATAGTGCCTGTTAATAAAACCCCGCATACACATAAAACTAAAATCCATACACACAATGAATGTATACAAATATTCAGAAATAATTCACTAAAGAAATAAGATATTTACAAGAGAACTATTGGCCTAATCATTAGCCACTCATTACTCACTGTCCTTCACTTACATGCCTCATGGGCTCACCTAGATTTATACAAATGGATCTTAACCCAAAGTAGGTTCTAGATCCTAAACAAAATCCCACAGTATCTCTCATGATCCATAAAAATCTCATCTAATCCCTTATCTCTAAATAAAATCTAACTAACCCACAAATCTCTCAACTCTTCCAAAATATTCTCGAACTCTCTCCTATTTACAATAATTCTCTCTCTCTCCTAAAACTATAGGAAAATACAATAAATAATTAAATTCTAACTTAGGAAACTAACTCCTTTAGTAAACATTCAACCCTAGGTTATATGTTCCTACATCAAATGCTTTCAAAGATTTCTTAACATTTGGTTAACTAGCAAAAGATTGACTCTTTCACTAGTAGAGAGAACAAAGGGGAAGCAATTTTGCTAAAATCCTTGATGAACCTTCCATAGTGTGAGGAAAACTTCTAACATCCTTTTGTTTCTTAGGGATAGTTGATTGTTTGATGATGTCTACTTTGCTACGATCTACCTCAATTCCCTTGGAGGATAGGTAGTGTCCTGAGACAATCCCCTCACTCATAAAAAAATGACATTTCTCATGACTCAGTGAGATTCAGATCTTCACACCTTTGAAGTACTCCAATAATATTGGTGAGAGATTCTTGAAAAGTGTTTCCATAGGGTGTAAATTCATCCACGTAGATTTGTTAGAAAATTAAATCACAAAGCAATGGAACACATAAAATATTGTGGGAACAAAAACATCGAAACACATAAAACAAGAGAGACACAGATATAGGTGGACCACCCAATTTGGGCTACGTCCATGGAGAAACAACCAGTCCTTCCTTTTATATTATCTAGAAAAATGAAGAGATACAACCTACAATAGATCTGTTGTAATTTCCTCTTCGCTCTCAAACAACCTCCTCTCTCTTTCTCACTCAACATAATAATACACAATCGCAATACAATTCCCTCATATAAACCGAGGGTTTTCTTTTAGGGAAAAAAACCATAAAATAACATAACTTCTACCATCACATAATACGCCTAATGAATGACACAAATTGGCTACGAAATTACAATATTTTATAAGGCGATTTTTCATCTATTTTTAGCTTCAAGGGCGTTGCCCCCAAATCCCTGTCAGGGACCTACTAGGCCCTGAAACCCCCAGCAAGGGGGACCAAGTCCCCACCCCCCCGCGTGGAAGGGTGTAGAGTCTTCCTAGGACATACACCCAGTTGAAACAATAACTCTGAATCAGGAAGATAATCAGGCTTCACACCCAACAATCTCCCACTTGGACTGATTATAGCAAATCCATCATTGCTTCACTTGTTGGACAATGCTTCCACATTGGACTTGGTTGTTTCTCATATTCACCATCATACTTGAACACCGATTGAAAGTAAGCAGAATCTCAGTTTCTCCCTGATTACAACTTTTGTTAACATGTCTACAAGATTTTGGCTAATGTGTATCTTTTCCAACTTCAATTATCCATCTTACAACACTAACCATATGAAATGGTACTTGAGTTGTTTATGTTTAGTCTTAGAATGAAATGTTGAGTTATTTGCAAGATGAACGACACTCTGGTTGTCCCTGTATAACCTTCCCATCTCCTCCTTCTTGCCCAATTCATCTATAAACCTTTGTAACCAAATCATTTATTTACTAGCCATTGTAGCAGCAACATGCTCTGCTTCCATTGTTGAAAGTGCAACAATATTTTGCAATTTTGAAACCCAATTGACAATTGTTGCACCTACAGTAAACGCATACCTGTGGTTCTCCTCTTGTTATCTCTATCACTTTCCATATCTTCATCAGCATGTCCCTATAGAGCAATGTTAGAACCACAAAAGCATAATGCTTGAGTTGTGGTACCTCTTAAATACCTGAGAATCCACTTCATTGCCATCCAATGCTCTTTTCCCAGATTGTTCATATACATGCCTAAAACTTCCATTGCATGTGCAATATCAGACCTTGTGCAGACCATTGCGTACATTAAGCTTCCAACTGTTGATGCATATGGAACTTTACACATATAATCCCATCTCTTCCTGAGTTTTTGAACACATATCCTTCCTTAGTTTGAAATGGCTAGCCAAAGGTATACTAATTGGTTTTGCATTCTTCATATTAAATATTTCCAACACCTTTTCTATGTACTCACTCTGAGACAATGTTAATTTGCAATTTTTTTTTCTCTCTAGTTATTCTCATACGAAGGATTTGTTTTGCAACACCTAAATCCTTCTTTGCAAATGAATTTCCAAATTTTCCTTTGAGCACATTTGTTTCCCTCGTGTTAGACTTTGCAACAAGCATGTCATCTACATACAAGCTCTTTTTTAATTTGCACACTAATTTTTCCTCCCTTTGAGCTCATACCCTTCTGTTTGTTGCACACACACACACACACACACACACACACACACACATATATATATTTCTTCCTCCATATCCCCATGGAGAAAGGTTGTCTTTACATCTAATTGCTCAAGATGCAAATCTTTTGCTACCACTAGACTTAAAATAGTTCTGATTGAAGTCATTTTAACAACATGAGAAAAAATTTCATCAAAGTCTATGCCTTTCTTTTGTGGAAACCCCTTCACCACAAGTCTAGCCTTATACCTATGTTTACCACCATCTTCTTCCTTCAACCTGTAAACCCATTTATTCTACAATGTTCTTTTACTTGCAAGCAACTTTACTAAGTACCAAGTCTAGTTATGCATCGAGGAGTCCATCTCTTCTTCCATGGCTTGTTCCCACTTCTTACTGGTTTCTACCTGCAGTTCTTCTTCACATCTTTCTGCTTCACCAGAACCAGTCGACAATACATAATATAATGAAGGAGAGTATCAGTCAGGGTGTCTACTTATCTTGGTAAATCTTCTAACACCACTTTTAGGTGTTTGAGGTGCATGTTGTTGTTGTGGCTATTGATTATGATTTTGAGGCATCTTTACTTCTTTTTTTCTTTGCTTTTTTCACCTCAACAAGCACTGTGTATTCTTTGTTTTCCTTTTCATGTTTCTTTCCCTGCATATGATACTTATACAAGGCTTTGTCATTGAATATGACATCTTTTCTCCTAATGACTTCGTGATTTTCATAATCATATAAGCAATAACCAAAATCATTTACACCATATCCAATAAAAGTACATTTCTTTGATTTTGCCTCAAGCTTTGTTCTATTTCCTTTATTGATGTGGACAAAGGCTTCACAACAGAAAATCTTTAAAAAACAGTAGTTTACCTTTTTGCCTATCCATGCCTCCTTTATAATACCACCATCAAAGGAATTTGAAAGCCCTCTATTTATTAGATAAAAAACATTATCTACAATCCTGCAATCTCATGCACCTTGCACGTTCCATGATTGTCCTGTTTATCCTTTCTGACACACCATTTTCCTATGGTGTTCCTGGAATTGTCTTCTCTCTGTGAATTCCATGCTCTAAACCTTAGTTATCAAACTCTTTTCTATAGTATTCACCTCCATTGTCTAATCTTAGACCCTTCAACTTCTTTCCTGTCTCATTCTCAACCAAATCTTTCCATTTCTTGACAGTATCAAATACATCAGATTTATTATGAATACTATAAATCTAGGTTTTTCTAGTTGCATCATCAATAAAAGTAACATAATAACAAGAACCACTAAGAGATGATACCTAAGCAGGTCCCTATACATTTGTATGCATAAGCTCTAATTTTTCACTCTCCTTTTCCTTCCCAACTCTGATAAATCTCACTCTCTTTTGTTTTCCATAAACACAATTTTCATAGAAATCCAAATCAACATGATTCAAACATGACAACAAATGTATTAAGTGAAGAATTTGCATCCCATTTTCACTCATGTGCCTGAATCTATGATGTCATAGTGTCATATTTGCTCCTGTGAAGGTCAAAACATTAACAGAATTAGAAATACCATTGCACAAATACAATGTACCAACCTTTTCTCCTATTTCTATCACAAGGGCTCTTTTAGTGACCTTCCAGGTTTTGTCTGTAAATGTAGTTACTCAACCTTCACCTTCCAAATGCCCTATTAAAATTATATTTTTCTTTAGATCTAGAACATGCCTTACTTCCTTAAATTTCCATTGGTTTCCATCTTGTTGATTTATAAAAACCTTACCCATTCCAACAATTTTACAGGGTTTATTATCACTCAAATGAGCATTTCCAAAATCTCCTTGAACATAGTCATGAAAATGTTTCCTATCAGATGTGGCATGGAATGAAGCCCCTGAATCTACCACATAGGCATCAATAAGATTCTCTAATGAAAAAATCAAATCATCTTGCAACACATCACTTATCACATTCACTTCATGATTGTTCTCTTGTTGTCCATCTCCTTCTTTTCCCTTTCGAAATTTAAAGTCTTTCTTTGGGTGTCCTTTCTTCCCACATTTCCAGTACACTATCCTTGATCTAATTTTGGATATGCATTTCTTGACTTGCTGCAATTTCCTGGGCTCCTTCCTCTTCCGATTTTTCTTCCCCTAGTCTTTGTAGTCAAAGCATTACCTGATTTCCTACCGGAGCTGTTCCATCACATTTCCTCACTACGGATGGGACCAACAACATCATCAAACTTTAAAGTACTGGATCCAAAGACAAAGTTACTAATAGCCATAACTAAGCCATTTCAACTTTTTGGCAACGAGCACAGAAATAACAGAGCCCTAACTTCATCATCAAATCTACCCCTACGTAACTTAATTGACTGGTAACCGTGTTAAATTCATTTAAATGATAAAAAAACGGATCCACCTTCTAACATCTTCATATTAAATAGACGCTTCATAAGAAATTCCTTATTTGAGGTCGAGGGTTTTTCATATAGTTTGACCAATTTCATCATTAAACGTCTATTTTTGTTCCCTTTGAAATGTTGAATGTCATCGACGCTGCCAAACAGAGTTGTATTGTTCCTAGTGCCTTACTGTTAAGAATATCCCATTCTAAATCCGTAATACTCGTCGACTTCTTTGATTTTTTGCTCAATGGTAGGTACAAATATTTCTAATACAAATAATCTTCCATCTGCATCTTCCACAGCTGGTAGTTTTTGCCATTAAATTTCTAGACCATAAACCTACGATCTTCTGCCATTGTTCCCATACGAACTAGGAACCCTTCTCTCCTGCGAGTTTATCAGCCAAATAGACCTTTAGCTTTGATACCAATTGCTATAAAATTAAATCACAGAGCAATGGAACAAATGAAATATTATGAAAAAATAAAAAAATTAAAAATTAAAAATTTAAAATTAAATAAAAATAAAAATTAAAATAAAAATTAAAAATTAAAAAATTAAAAATAAAAATTAAAAATAAAATAAAAAAATAAATAAAAATAAATAAAAATAAATAAAAATAAAAAATAAAAATAAAAATAAAAAAAATAAAAAAAAAATCATCATAAAACAAGAGAGACGTAGATATATGTGTTTCACCTAATTTTGGGTTAGGTCCATAGAGAAACAGTTAGTCCTTCCTTTTATATTATCCAGCAAAATGAAGAGATACAACCTACAACAGATCCATTGTAATTCCCTCTTCACTCTCACATAGTCTCCTTCTCTTCTACAATAGATCCATTGTAATTTCCTCTTCACTCTCACACTCCTTCTCTTTCTCGCTCAGAAAAAATAATACACAGGCACAATACAATTCCCTCATATAAACTTAGGGTTGCCTTTTCGGGCAAAAAACCCTAAATTAACATTTAGATCATCTGCCTAATGACCGACCTAGATTGGCTACGAAATTACAATATATTACAATGCAAATTTTCATCTATTTTTAGCTTCGAAGGTGTTGCCCCCGAACCCCCTAGCCAGGGGGGATAGTGCCCCCCCGGGCCTCGAGTGAAGGGGTGTACAGTCTTCATGGGGTATACACTCGCCTGAAACAAGATCTCTAAATCAAGAAGATAATCAGGCTCTGCACCCAACAAGATCTTGATTATATCATGAACAAGAACATAAAATATACTAAGTACCTCCCTTTGGAATGTGGTTGGTGCATTACATAAGTTAAAGGGAGAACTATCAGGAAATCATAAAGGCAAAAATATTTTCTTATACTTGATAATTACTTGTGATGTTCTTGATTTCTTATTAGATTTCCTTTATATCTTCTTTCCTTTTAGTTCATCAAGCAATTACCAAAGCAATAGCACATAAATCAATGGACACCAGATATAGGCACACGGCAAGGGAAAAACCCCTCTCTAGGGGAAAACCCAGTTAGTAATTCTTCCTTCAATAGTTTTCCTGAGATATTCCAAGACTCTAGACCTTGACACAAAGTTTCCTGCACACCAAGTCATCCTTCTTCTTCCTTTGCAAATGATCATATTTAACCTAGCAGCAACAACAACAACAGCAACACTATGCAACACTTGATTGGACCCAGTAACTCACCCTTGCTTTCGAGACTTTGATCTTGGATGAAAGACTTCGATCTTGTCCCAATACAACTTCTTGAGGCAGCAACACCTAACAACAACAACTTCAACCTACACTTGTTCTAGCAACAACAATTGACAGGGACATCAACAAGATAACTTCGATCTTCCAATCGAGGGCACGAGGGAGATAGAGAGATGCACCAAAAATTCAATTTTCCTTTCTTCTTTCACCTTGACCAAACTCACACTTATTTAGCCCTCTTCCTTCACTTCGCACTTTTTTTGGCTTCTAGAGAGATATTGAACTTGCTTGAGATGTTCTATTCCAAATGAATTCAAATTTCTTCTTTTGTAGTCTTTAGGTGTGGTCAAATAGCCCTCCTTAATGCTAACTTGATCGTCTTAAGGTTGACTTGGTTTGGAGGTAGCATATTTCATTTTTGACTCAATACTAAACCTTTTTACATGATTCAAAAGCCTGAGAAGGGTCTCTTTAAAAGTACAATGAGTTTATTAACTCAGAATAAATCCTAGAAGTCCCCAATGGGGACTTTGACCTAAAACATGATGACCCAAGCATGAAACCCATGCTTTAATAAGTCATAATAATAATTATTATTATTATTTCCTTTATTCTTTTGACAAGTACATTACATGATGACTTAAATACATTAATGAATACTGAACCTAATTACGTTTTCCAACACTCCCTCTTAACTAGGGAGGTGTTCATCATATACAAGTACACAAAAGATCTCAATTATATGAACCATGAAAATTTTTTAGGCACCGCAATGCCATGGACTAGATTCCTGAACAAGGGAATTTATCCATGTGGAACTAAGATGGACTCAAGTTTTCAACCTCTCTAGGTACCATTAGGATTACTTACTAACCATCAACCCAAGGATCCAAGTGTGTATCTGAGGTGAAATCTCTATGACCAAGACCACCCTCCCAACTTCGGGACCTAGACATCAACACAAAGTTCCGACCAGATGTCCTCCAGGGCAATGCTTCACTCACAAAGCCTCAACACTCCTTGATCCAAGAGATCAAGGACAACAAATCTCTCCCGGCCAAATTGATCGGTAACCATCATACTATCAAAACCTTCAAGAGATTTACATGTACAAACACAACCCCAATCAATAATATACTTTCACATGTTCATAAACAAACACAAACCTTCGAGGTCTTTCAAACAATTGATGTTGCTTCTCAACACAATAGTACTATAACCTGAATATTTGATAGACTATTCCTCAATCATGCACTTTCCTTTCCTACTTCACATGCAACAATATATCCTTCAAACTGCATTCTCCAATCAAAACTATGTTATTCCCTCCCTCTCAACCAGGGAGATTTCATCTATCCAAGCTCCCTCTTAATCTCAGTGAGATTTCTTCTGTCTAGGCTCCCTCTTAACCCAGGGAGATCATCTTCTTCTTTTTGGAGAATCTTTCATGGCTTCCATCTTTATTATCATATTGATTCATATATCATGCTTATCACATCAACTTTACTTGTAATCATCATCTCCATCTTGAAGATGATGTACATACACAACTTAGATAGCAAATACAACCAAAACTATAGAAGCGTGAAGTTAACCATATCAAAATCTTATAATAATGGAAGCATTAGACTTTACAAACATAATTAGTAGGAGACTATACTTCAACTTCTTGCCCAAATTTTGTTACAAACCCTAAATCACATCAAAAAATCAAAATATTAAACTCATCTAGGGTTTCAATATTCTTTCAACAATATGACAAGTTCTTTCATATAGCAAACCCTAGAAACAATTCAAACAAGTAATGTGTATTAGGTCCCTATACTACTAGTGTAACCACTTATTGTTATTAGTACAACCTCCTTATTATAGTTTTGTGCCCATGTAGTCCCCATATTGTTATTATTGTGCCCCATAGAAGACCACTATTGTTATTATTGTGCCTTTACATTATTATTGTCATGTCGGCTCTGATTATATTATGACATTTGTCTTTCTTTTCTATCTTTTTGTGAGTTGGTTTCATAACATTTGGTATCAGAGCTTGGATTCTAGGGCTTCCCTACTCCAAACAGGTCATCGTGGAATTTTCGCTATAATTTTATTTTATTTTTATTTTTTTTTTTTGCGACATTTCAGAAGCGAAAAAAAACCCATTTGAGCCGAAATCTCTCTGAACTGTGGGTCCGAATTTCAGATTTTGTCTCACTATATTTTCGAAGATTTGATCTGAGGAAGTTAGGGTTTTTGCAAGCTCCAAAATTCAATCTCAAATAGGGCATCGTGGAATTTGAGCAATAGCTTGTTTTTTATGACGTTTCAGAAGCTAAAAAAAAACCCACTTAAGCCGAAACTGTTTTGAACCTCGGGTCCAAATTGAAGATCTTGGTTTGCTATATTTTTGGATATACAGTCCAAGACATTTAGGGTTTTTTCAAGCTCCTGATTTACATCCCAAACAGGTGACCTGGGTAAAATCGTCATAACTATTTCTCTGAGCATCACATTGAAATTTCGTAAGAAGTTATAGAAAGAGGACAAACTATAGTTTTATGTATATCTTTTTTAGATACGAAGGTTGAAACAGTGACACGTAGCACTTTATACAAGTTCACTCTTCTCAAAAGGTATATAATCAGGTCATGTTGGGAGATTGTTCATAACTCTTCCTTGCCGAATCCAATCTTAATCAAACTTGCGGGTTAAAAAGAGGACTCATAGGGCTACTGCAGGACGAAATTTCAAAACTTGGAGATCTAAAATTACAGAGTTACAGTCGTTTCAATATCAAGCTCCTAAAACCAAGAAAAGGCAATATGAGGAAGTTTGATGGCAAGGATCTAGTAAATTGGATACTACAGATGCAACAATAGTTTAATCTACATGAGGTGCAACTGTTACAAAAGGTATGTATTGCATCTTCATATTTAGAACCGAGTCAATTTCTATGGTATAAAGGGCTTTGTTCTCGTAAACCACTCGTTACGTGGTCAATTTTAACAGAGGAAATGATAGCACATTATGAGGATACAAAGAGCAACAGCTTCTTTAGCAAATTGATAAATCTCAAACAAAAGTGCTCAATGGAAGAGCACATAGAGGACTTCCAAAAGTTGAATATAAAGGTAAATGATATTCCAGAGAAGCAAAGGATTGATGTCTTCATAGGGACTTTAAAGGATAACATTCAACATGAGGTTCATCTTTGAGATCTTGATTCATTAGAGAAGGCATTCAAATTGGCAAGAAAAATTGAAAGCAGAATTATGGAAACAAGGAATCCTACCACTCACAACTATAAATATGGAAATGTTTTTGCTCCTAGCATTCCACAACCTACAAGGTTTACACCACGACAATTGGAAGAAAAAAGAGAAAAAGGGATTTGTTACATTTGTGATAGCAAATACACTAAAGGTCATAAGTGTGCTGAGAATAAATTATTTTACATAGATTGTGAAGAGGAGGAAGAAAAGGATCAAGAAACATCAAAAGAAGGGGATATACATCAGGAACCAACCATAGAGAAATAATAAATGAATCCGACCATATCTTGTAAAGCATTGGCAAGAATTACCACTCCTCAAACTCTCAAGATAGAAGGACATATCAAGAAGAAAAAGGTTCAAGAAGTGAAATATCACACGGAGAAAGAAGAAATGAATTTTACCATATATTGTAATGCATTGGCTAGAATTACCACTCCTCAAACTATCAAGATAGAAAGACATATCAAGAAGAAAAATGTTCAAGAAGTGAAAGATCATCGAACATTAAGAAATGAATCCGACCATATCTTGTAATGCATTGGAAGAAATTACCACTCCTAAAACTCTCAAGGTAGAAGGACATATCAAGAAGAAAAAGGTTCAAGAAGTGAAAGATCACATCGAGAAAGAACAAATGAATCTGACATTATCTTGTAATGCATTGGCTAGAATTACCACTCGCCAAACTATGAAGATAGAAGGACATATCAAGAAGAAAAATGTTTAAGAAGTGAAAGGTCAGATCGAGTATCAAGAAATGAATCCGACCATATCTTGTAATGCATTGGAAGAAATTACCACTACTCAAACTCTCAAGATCGAAGGGCATATCAAGAAGAAAAAGATTCAAGCAGTGAAATATCACATCCAGCATCAACAACAAGTTCTCCAACTTTTAAAGGATAACGCCACTTTGGTGCAGAATCGAATTAAACAACAGGCAAATCAACATCACAGTGAAAGAAGTTTTGATGTAGACGATTGGGTATTTTTACGGCTACATCTCAAGAAAGCTATTTATGAGAAGGAAATGTTGGCAATACTACATGCATTTAAGAAATGGAGACCTTACCTAATGGGAAGACACTTCAAGGTAAAAATGGATCATGATAGTCTTAAATACTTTTTAGAACAAACATTACTTTTAGAAGAACAAAAGAAATGGGTCACAAATATGTTGGGTTATGACTTTGAAATCATCTACAAAAAAGGGAAGCAAAATGTTGTTGCAAATGCAATCTCAAGAAAGGATGAGGATGTGGAAACATTGTTTTGTGCTATTTCTATTATCCAACCAGATTGGATAAACAAAGCAAGGGATGAATGGAAGAAGGACGAAGAAGTGTGGCCACTCATTCAAAAGTTGCAGAAGATCCCAGTTGAAACAATATTTCTAGAACTTGATGAGGAAGGAAAAATCATATTGGAACCTGGAGCAATCACAAAAACAAGAACATGATAGCTATGGAATCGATCAATTTCAAAGTATCTCATCAAGTGGAAGAACTTACTGCTGAAAATTCCACATGGGAGGACAATAATTTTATACATAAGCATCAAGAAATACTCAAGCATTGAGGACAACACTTTTCGAAGGAGAGGGGCATGTTAGGTCCCTATACTACTAGTGTAACCACTTATTATTATTAGTACAACACCCATATTATTTTGTTGTGCCCATGTAGTCCCCATATTGTTATTATTGTGCCCCATAGAAGACCACTATTGCTATTATTGTGCCCTTACATTATTATTGTTATGTCGGCTATGATTATATTATGACCCCTTAGACTTCTATATATAGAAAGGAGGTCTTGTCATTTGTATCATCCAGGAATTGTTCATTTGTGTAATGTAAAGGAGGTTTCCCCCTCGAAGAGGCTTATTTTTAAGGCGTTTATCTTTCTTTTCTATCTTTTTGTGAGTTGTTTCATAGCAATGTGTCTAACAACTATTGGAATTCATATGTTAGACTCCTCATTGGGATTCCATACATATCCTAGATTTCATACAAAAGTTTTAACAATCAACACCGATCACAACTTAATTAACAACATAACTAGCTTCTACTAGGGTTTGATGTACACCCTAGATTTCTCATTTACACGATCTCAACAATCACTACATATATTGATAGATTCTAGATTGTCATATCACACATACTAGATAATTTAACTACTACCAGGGTTTAGTTTCAAAACCCTAGATTTCATAAACAACATCATCTTATAATATCAAACTTAGACAAGGGCTTATATTAGACCCTAAAACTTATGACCATCAATAATTAGGTCAACACACATATCTAGGAATTCATTATCATGCATAAGCATATCATATGTCAGATATTATTAGGGTTTTGACAAAATGAACACATATAAACCTAGGGTTTCATTCCTAGGATCTTATTCTAAAGACATAACAAGGGTTTTTCTTATAGTCCCAACCAAACCCTAAAGATTTAGGGCTTCATAACATAGCAAAGCAAACCCTATTATACCAAAAATTCAAAGGTTTGGGATCTTAGACAACATCATTCAACCCTGACAAGTTAGGCTTTATGATCATACCAAAACCCCAAACATCATTAAAAACTCAAATAGAATTTCCAGAAACCCTAAGAAGGTTAGGGTTTCACACATTATCATACCCTTAAGTTAGGGTTTTCTAGAGAACCTTCCTAGGGTTCTATATAATCAATCAAGAATATGACAAGGGTAGGTTTATCAAATGATGAATCACCCAAAACAAGAATCATTGTGATTCAATACAGCTAGACATAATGATGTTAGTAATAGATTATCAAATGAATAAAACTTTATTATGAGGAGATCAATGTTTTGTAGTTTAAGGCATACCTTTGTTCCTTGAAAAACCTTGTCTTAGGAGGCCCACTTCTATACTCCTTGAGGATTTAGCACATGTTTTCCTAATCAAGACAATAGAGGTAGAATGGTGATTAGTATTTAATATAACCAAAGCTTAAAGAAGTACATGAAACCAAAAACTGAAAATAAATGAGATACTTATCTTTGGGAGATGTTGAGGGCTCCCTCCAAAGCTTGAGGGATATTTCTAAACTTATAAAAACAATAAAAATGTATTTTCCGAAAACATGTTAAAACCTATAAATACTAAACATCAAAATCTAAGACTAAAAGCAAAGGACTTAGTAGTGTAAGTCCCTTATGTCACAATCTTCAGGTTTGGCTTTCTTTAGGGCTTCTTCTTCAACAATATTAGCTTAATCTCTTTCTCTATTCTTATCCCTTGGATTGTCTAGACAGTCACTCCTGTAGTGACCCTTCTTATGACATTGGTAGTATTCTACCTTGGACATGTCCACCTTCCTTTTCAGTCCTTTTGATTTCTTGAAGTTTCCTTTATGATGAGCAATGTATGCATTTGAAACTTCTTCAAGGTTGGAAAATAATGAGATCCTTAATCTTCTTGGCTGCAAGCATTCCATAGTTCTTCAAAAGTGGGAGCTACCTTCCATCTGTTAAGTCTTGCAACAAATTCACCCCAAGAAGGTGGCAACCCTAATAGAGCACTGATCACAAGTTCTTTGTCTGGAATAACTTCATCAATGGACAAAATATCATCTCTAATTCTTGCTATTTCACAAAGAAGGAGGCCATTGTGTCTTCTTTAGTAATCTTTGTGGTCCTTAGTTCATTATTCAAACTTACTACTTAACCAATGTTCTTAATAGTGAATAACTCTGACAAGGCCTCATACATTTCTCGAGCATGGTCAATGTTGGCTATGTGTGGGACAAGGTTGTCCTTTATTCCTTCTACCATTAGAGTCATGGCCACTAATTCTAATTCTCTAAACTTCACTTTATCAGCACCACTAGAGTCTTTTGTAGGCTTCTTTACTTTTCCTCTAACCAAGTCTAGCACCTTGTTATTTTCAAGAATGAGGTCAATCCTCTTCTTCCAAGACCTGTAGTTTGAGGCTCCTTCAAGTTTGTTCTCTCCCTTGATTGATTGAGACATTGTCATTGAAGATAGTAGACTTCTTCCCTTGAATAATAATTTTGAATGATTCCTTGATCAAGTACTTGAGACTACCTTTTTCTTCTTTCTTCACTAAAGCTCTGAAACCATGTTAGAAAATCAGAAAGGCAAAAATATTTTCTTATACTTGATAATTACTTGTGATGTTCTTGATTTCTTATTTGATTTCCTTTATATCTTCTTTCCTTTTGGATCATCAAGCAATTACCAAAGCAATAACACATAAATAAATGGACACCAGATATAGGTGCACAACCAGGGAAAAACCCCTCTCTAAGGGAAAACCCAGTCAATAATTATTCCTTCAACAGTTTTCCTAAGATAACCCAAGACTCTAGACCTTGACACCAAGTCAACCTTCTTATTTCTTTGTAGATGATCCTATTTGACTTGGCAGTAGCAGCTGCAGTAGCAACACTATGCAGCACTTTCTTGGACCCAATAACTTCGACCTTGCTTTGGAGACTTTGATCTTGGTTGAAAGCCTTTGATCTTGACGTAGGAACTTCAATCTTGGCCCAATACAACTTCGTGAGGCAACAACACCCAACAACAACAACTTCGACCTATACTTGTTCTAGCAACAACAACATGTAGCAACTAGCTGCAACATCAACAAGAGAAACTTGATCTTCCAATCTAGGGCATGAGGGAGAGAGAGAGATGCACCAAAATTTCATTTTTCCTTTCTTCTGTCACCTTGACCAAACTCTCACTTCTTTAACCCTCTTCTTTCACTTCGCACTTTTTCTGGCTTCCAGATAGATAACCAACTTGCTTGAGATGTTCTCATCCAAATGAATTCAAACTAATTCTTTTATAATATTTAGGTGAGGTTGAATAACCCTCCTTAAGGCCGAATTGATCGTATTAAGGCTGACATGGTGTGGAGGCAACGTATTTCATTTTTGACTCAATAGTAAACCTTTTTACATGATTCAAAAGCCTAAAAAGGGTCTCTTTAAAAGTACAATGACTCTATTAACTTAGAATAAATCCTAGAAGTCCTCAATGGGGACTTTGACCTAAGCATGAAACCCATGCTTTAATAAGTCATAATAATAAGAATAATTCTTTTATTTATTCTTTTGACAAGTACATTACATGATGGCTTAAATACATTAACGAAGCCCGAACCTAGTTACGTTTTCCAAAAAGATATTTATAAGCAAATGTCCCCCAAGAGCTAATGAAAGTGGTCTTATCTTGGTCTTTTTTACTAATTTGAATTTGGTTATACCGAGTAAACCCATCTAGAAACTAGAAGAATTTCTTCCTTGACAAAACATCTTGAACTTAATCAATGAAAGCTAAGGCTAAGTGATCCTTTCTAGTGGAATTGTTTAACTCATAGTAGTTTACACATATTCTCCACTTCCCATTGTTCTTTATGAACAATAACCAAAGGGGACACCCACTCATTGTCATAAATAGGATAAATGAGTCGAGCATTCAAGAGTTTATGTAGTTTTTCTTTGACAATGTCCTTTGGTGCAAGGTTCATCCTTCTTTGAGGTTGGCAAATGGCCTTTTGACATTGTTTAGTTTCCCCTTCATCCCCTTATAATCCCAAGGAAAAGAATCAATGTGCTTCCCCAAAGTAGTGGCTAGTTCTTGTTCTTGATCAATAGTAATAGTGGTGTTGATTTTTAACAATTTAGAGGGGCGAATTTTAATTATTTTAGTGTTATGTTTGTCAAATCCAACACTGAGTTATTTTGTCCAGTCATGGTTCTTTGAATTGGTAGGTTGTCTTATAAGTTGATCACAATTTAGGCCATTGCTTCGCATAATATTAGGGTAGTGGTTTAGAAAATTATCAATCAAATCATCTCCATTAACTTGTTTTCTACTAAGAGTTTTTTCAATTGTACAAACATGATGGGATAAGGAGAGGATGAAATTGTATTCTTCTCCATCTTCTACCCAAAGAGGAAAATCTTCCTAAACTAATTTGAGCAGGAGGTTACAAAAAAAGTTGTTTCCGAGATTGCCCATTAGTGGTACAAGTTTTTTTATTTTTGTTCTTCCAAAAAAAAAAAATCGTTGTTTTCTTCTATGAGAGAAAATAATAATTGCAACTTTGACACCTCCTCGGCAATAGGGCCAAAAGGTGATGGGCCTCGCTATTTGAAAAATAATGTTGTAGCCCTGAGGGACTCAACTTTATTATGCTAACTCGAGGTTCATACAAATATAAGCGGTATCATGCACTACATATGCAATTTACAATTGTTTCCTTTCTTTTAATGTACACTAATCTATGTAATATTTAACTTTTTTAATCTGGTGAACGAAGTGGTAATGTTAATCAGCTATTACTTTATCTTGTCTAGCCTAGTAGGAGGTGAAGATTCGAGCATCTAAGTGCAAAAATAAAAGTTGTAGTAAATCAAGGAAAACAAAGTTGCAGAAATAAAAGTGTTAGAAAGTAGAGCTATAAGAAATCAACTACAATAATGGCATTCTAGAAACTACTGTATGTTGTAAGGAAAACAATGCTACACTAATGTTGCAAATAAAGTACAGCAATCCAATCAGCATAACTGAAATAGGACAATCCTACAGAGAATCTTGTAGTTGCAACAACCTCTTTCTCAGGCCCTGCTCATTCACTTAATCATACCATATTGACTAACTGAGATGTTTTGCAAATAAACAATATGGCATCCTAAGGAATAGATAAAAAACAATGCTTCTAGGTTTGTTCTATGGGAAGCCTCATATATGATAGAAAAGTAATAAATGAGTAAAGGAGTGGTGGAATCAAACTATGAGAATAACAATAACTTATGGAAACTAATATCAACACTCAACAAACTTTATCTATAGGCATCTACATGAACATGAAATTATGTAAATATCATTTCGCAACAAACATAAATTATAACAACTTGAATAAACAAGTGGAAATAAGGTATAGAAAGTACAATAAGTGCTTCAGAGTGCCTATGGGTAGGTCCTCCCTGAGGTGCTCAAGAACCTTAAGCAAAATGAACTCAAGAAACTTGCAAAAAAAAAAAATTCTAATAGAAAATTGTCATTACAGAAAGTAGAAATGTAGAAGTTGGAAAATATACAAAGTAACAATATCCTTTTCTTCACACTTCAGTAGCTCTCCTACTAGCTCGAGCTCCCCTTTTTATGCAAAATGTGAGGAAGCGACTTCCAAAATCCCCAAAATTATGGTGATTGTCTCCCTAGGGCTTACTGCACAACCTTACCTTTAACTATTGATAGCCCCAATTTTTTAGTGATCTTGTAGGTAGCTATTAATAGTCGAGGGGACAGGGCCCCTATCTTCATGGTAGGTTGTTGGAGGAACTCATTGATCTTCAAAGAGGTTTCCAAAGGTCACAAAAATAATCAATATGGATAAATACTCTAGGCACACATTTCAACATAAGGAATGACATGTAAATTAACATAATGCAAAATAATCAAGGTTAGAAGTACATGAATTCCTAGGTAACAGAGGTTATAGATGGGCCTTTAGATGTACAATTCAAAGGCCCATCACAATCAAAGGATTTTAGGATGTTCTTATCAATATCTAGTGATATTAGGGGCATTCTTTAATATCCCATGAACATAGGTGCTATGACATAGGTTGACTAAGTGGAGACCTTGTGGTGGCTAGTTGGTGATTAAATTCCCAAAGAGATAAGTGTTATGGTTTAATTGTAATTATTTGAATTAATGTTATTATGTCATGAATTGAACTATGAACTATTCCACGTGTTTAAGCTTTCATTATAATTATGGTATTATTTTCTATTGGATTTTTTATTGTGCTTGTATGAGACTTATGCACTATCATGCTTGCATTCATTAATTAGTTGATAACAAGATAATGAATAATACGATATCATAGTTATAAGATGCATATTACAACCTCGTAGATGGCTAGTATTATTATAATATGGTAGAAAATCAAGAAGAGGAAGGAAATGTATGGTTTCAAGAAACACCCCATGTCCTCAACTATGTACAATGAGTACTAGGTACATTGCATGTAGAAATTAATAAAATTTTGCTACTACTGATGTATTGGAACTTAAAACAAGAGATTACAAATTTCCTCTATTATTCTGTGGAATGGAAATCACAATTTAGAAACACATGAAATGACATGCAACCATTAAAATACCACAAGAACACAATGAATTACAAGGGAACCCAATTGGGAAAAACCCCTCCATTGCTTTTCATTATCAGATGAGAATGAGAAACTATTATAATGTCTTGATTCGAATTTGAAGCACGCCCTGCACTGTAAACCTATTCTCCTGCTGAGTGTCCTGCTTTGGCCAATACTTAGCCAATTTAAGACCCCCATCTTGCTCTTATTTCCTTGTGCAATCCTGAAGGAAATGAGCTCTTAAAAGATAGGAATTTTCTCCTATTTTCTTGTGCAATTCCCAATAAATGATTCACTTGCTTAATTGCTAAGGTTGTACACTCAACTAGTATACAATTGATAATTACATTGTGCCTTTTCCTCCACTCTAACTAGGCAATTCAAATTCCATACCTGTATGGGCTATTTTTAGCTTATTTATTAGTTTAAATGAGAGATCACTGAGTTAACAACAATTCTACTACTCAACTAACTTAACTGGTTGCTTGAGCTCAGTTAACTGAGTCAAACTGAACTAGATTGCTAAATTCTAGCAATCACTACATTCATAACTCTACTTCTAGCCTATAACTCGAATTTATTAAGTAAACAAGCACACAAAGCCATGTCACACAAGTTAACTGCCATCCAAGTCATCTTGTTGATGTGGATAATCGAATTACTAAATTTGACTAAGGCACAAGTCAAATTTAGACTTTCTTGCTACATTTTCTAACACCCCCTCTTAGCAAGAAAGAGATTCTGCACCACCCCTACCCTACATCTGTGGAATTCAAATTTGCCTCTTGACAATGTCTTTGTCAACATATCTACATCCTACTCAGTTGGAATGTACTGTAGCATCATAATTCTCTTATACACACAATCTCACGAGTGATTGTACCTGATATCAATGTGCTTAAACCTGTCATGAAATATTAGATTCTCAAAGAGTTTGATACAACTCTGATTATCACAATAAATCATTGTCAGTTCCATCTGTTGAATGAAAAGACCCACAAGTATTTTCCTCATCCATATGGCCTCACATGTTTTTGACTTACAACCATGTATTCAGCCTCTACTAAGCTGAGTGCCACATACCTCTATCTCCTGCTATACCAGGAAATAATTGTAGACCTAACACTAAAGATAACACCTAAAATGCTTTTCCTATCTAATGGACTCCCTACCTAATCTGCATTGGTGAAGCCTTGGAGCTTCACTCCCTTTGTCTTGTTGCACCATAACCCACACTCAGTTGTGCCTCTAAGGTACCTGTTGCCTTCCAATACAACTTGGTAGGCTTCACCATGGCTTGACTCAATTAATTAACTACATAACATATGTCGGGCCTTGTGTTCACCAGATACATCAAGGATCCCACAAGCTGTCTGTAGATAGTAACATCTATTGCTTCACCAAAAGAAGCGCTCTTCTTCCTCCAGTTTGTAGTTAGAGGTGTGTCCATAGGTTTGTAGTTCTGCATGTGAAATCATTGAGGTATTTCAGAGGCATACTTCCCCTGACTCACAAGAAGCTCACCATCACCCTACTATACTTCCAACTCAAGGAAGTAATGCATCAAGTGTTGAAATATGTAACTAGGTTCGGTATTCATAATGCCATATGTAATCATGATTTGTATTTAATGTAAAAAGAAAAAAATATTATTGTTATTCTTGAGACATGGGTTTCATGCTTAAGGGAAATTTACTTTATGTGAAGCACCCATTGAGTGCTTCTAGGTTTGTCATAAAGTCAATTGAGTCATTGTCATGTATTGAGGACCCATTTGGGCATGTTAGATATTGTAAAGAAAATTTATTTGAGTCAAAAGACTCTCCAAGGCCTTGTTATGGTGCAAAGATAAAGTCGACGTACATGAAGGGACAAGTCAACCTACATATAGCAATTTGTACCTGAAACAAGCTTAGAAATAAGAAGGAACTGGACCTCATTTGGGGACTCACTCAAGCAAGTTTGAACTTCTCAAGATAGAAGATGGAAAAGGATGAAAAAGAAGGAGAAGAACTAGATCAAAAATTTTGGGCCTCTCTCTCTCTCTCGCATGTTAGGGTTTCTACATTTGTTGGGCAAAAGAATTTCTTGGACAAAAGAATTTGTTGGGCATAAGAATTTGTTGGAAAAAAGAATTTGTTGGGCAAAATAATTTGTTGGGCAGGTTGAAGTTGTAGAAGAATTTGTTGGGCAGGTCGAAGTTCCAAAAGAATCTGTTGGGTAAGTCGAAATCAAAAAAGTTAAACAAAGTCTTTCGGTAGAAATCACATGAGAGAATTTTTTGGCCGACGTGTTTCGAACCAACAAGTGTAGTTCATCATCAGGACCAGATGAAGAGGCAGACCATGACAAAGGCTTAAATAGAGAGCAATGTAGAGACATAATTTCAAGTAACGGCTATATTTGAACAATAATGTTAATTATAATATTAATTTATTAATATATTAAAAACAAATATTATTAAGTAATGGCTATATTAAAC
>APFE030464238.1:106402-174462 GCA_000404065.3 Pinus taeda | reverse complement strand
AACAATAAAATATGGGGCTCATGCCCATTAAACAAATAACAAAAATACTAAAAGGAGTTAAGAACAAATAAGATGATAAAATACATAATAAAAAAAACACGAAGGATCGAGAAAATAAATCTAATGAAGAATAAATCAACACCAAATACTATAAAAAGGATGTCAATACCTTCAAAAAAAAAAAACCACTAGGAGGACAAGACAAAGACCCAACTTCTACTAATATTCCAACCATAATCTCTATTCAGATTATTGGGTCTTTTTTCAATTTCTAAGGCCTCCCTCAATTTACGATGATGAAAATGACTAACCTTAGCAACGACTTGGGCCTCCTCAATGCAGATGTGATGCTTAGATTTATCTGCATGCTCCGCCAAAGCAGAGAAGCGGGTCCTGCCATGCTTGATGTCAGCAACATGCTCACAAATCCTTTGATTAATCGAGCGACCACTCTCATCAATGTAGGGAGTCCCACAAGAGCATGGTATAATGTAAACACCCTTCATATTTTCGGGGTCCACTGGGTCTTTTACAGATCTAAGGGAGCTCCGTATGGTATTTAAAGGCCAAAAGGTTGAAGCCACCTTATGCTTCCTTAGGATCCTTGCAATCTTGTTAGTTGTCCCTCTGGATAAAAGGAAGATGAACACCAGAAAATCGATCCTTGGTATCTTTCTTAGAACTAGGACCTTTTTCAGCTTTGAGGAAAGCCTTAGTACATTGGTGTCTACTATACCCATTATTAAATAAAACACTTAGGAGATGTGATTTCTCTTCCTTGAGACGGTTCTCATCAGAAGCTCTTAAAGCTCTAGTTGCTAAGGTGTTGAGAACACCAAGCTTTTAAGTTGGGAAATGATGAGAATTAGCATGAAGATATTGTTTCGTATGAGTTTTCTTACGATATACTTGATGAGAGAAAGAGCCATTCTCATTCCTTGAGAGGAAGACGTCAAGGAAGGGAAGACTACCATTACATTCAAATTCCACGAGGAACTTTATAGAACTAGAGCGGTTGTTAATATGGAGGAAAAATAGTTCCAACTTTTCTTTACCATGGGACCAGATGACAAAAGTGTCATCCACAAACCTCTTCCACAACTTAGGCACAAGACAAGAAGAGGCTAAGACCTTTGTGTTAGAAAACCAGCTCACAAAAAGATAAAAAGATGGATCAACACCTAAGAATTCAGCCTCTTCGAGGAGACAACCTCCTTTACATTACACAAATGAACAATTCTTGGATGATACAAATGACAAGACTCCTTTCTATATATAGGAGACTAAGGGGTCATAATATAATCAGAGCCGACATAACAATAATAATGTAAGGGCACAATAATAACAATAGTGGGCTTCTATGGGGCACAATAATAACAATATGGGGACTACATGGGTACAACAATATAACAAGGGGGTTGTATTAATAACAATAAAGGGTTACACTAGTAGTATAAGGGCCTAACATGCTCCTCTCCTTAAAAAAGTGTTGTCCTCAATGCTTGAGTAGTTCTTGATGCTTTTGTATAAAATTCTTGTCCTCCCATGTGGAATCTTCAGCGGGTAAGTTCTTCCACATGATGAGATACTCTGAAATTGATCGATTTTGTAGCTGTCGGGTTCTTGTTTTTGTGACTGCTCCAATTTCCAACGTGATTTTTCCCACGATGACCTGTTTGGAGCAGCGAAACCCTAGAATCCTACCATGCTTGATGTCAGCAACATGCTCACAAATCCTTTGATTAATCGAGCGACCACTCTCATCAATGTAGGGAGTCCCACAAGAGCATGGTATAATGTAAACACCCTTCATATTTTCGGGGTCCACTGGGTCTTTTACAGATCTAAGGGAGCTCTGCATGGTATTTAAAGGCCAAAAGGTTGAAGCCACCTTATGCTTCCTTAGGATCCTTGCAATCTTGTCAGTTGTCCTCTGCGTAAAAGCAAGATGAACACCAGAAAATCGATCCTTGGTATATTTCTTAGCACTAGGACCTTTTTCAGCTTTGAGGAAAGCCTTGGCACATTGGTGTCTACTATACCCGTTATTAAATAAAACACTTAGGAGATGTGCTTTCTCTTCCTTGAGATGGTTCTCATCATAAACTCTTAAAGCTCTAGTCGCTAAGGTGTTGAGAACACCAAGCTTTTAAGCTGGGAAATGATGAGAATTAGCATGAAGACATTGTTCCGTATGAGTTTTCTTACAATATACTTGATGAGAGAAAGAGCCATTATCATTCCTTGAGAGGAAGACGTCAAGGAAGGGAAGACTACCATTACGTTCAAATTCCACGGTGAACTTTATAGAACTAGAGTGATTGTTAATATGAAGGAAAAATAGTTCCAACTTTTCTTTACCATGGGACCAGATGACAAAAGTGTCATCCACAAACCTCTTCCACAACTTAAGCAAAAGACAAGAAGAGGCTAAGGCCTTTGTGTTAGAAAACCAACTCACAAAAAGATAAAAAGATGGATCAACACCTAAGAATTCAGCCTCTTCGAGGGGGCAACCTCCTTTACATTACACAAATGAACAATTCTTGGATGATACAAATGACAAGACCTCCTTTCTATATATCGGAGACTAAGGGGTCATAATATAATTAGAGCTGACATAACAATAATAATGTAAGGGCACAATAATAACAATAGTGGGCTTCTATGGGGCACAATAATAACAATATGGGGACTACATGGGTACAACAATATAATAAGAGGGTTGTATTAATAACAATAAGGGGTTACACTAGTAGTATAGGGGCCTAACATGCTCCTCTCCTTAAAAAAGTGTTGTCCTCAACGCTTGAGTAGTTCTTGATGCTTCTGTATAAAATTTCTTGTCCTCCCATGTGGAATCTTCAGTGGGTAAGTTCTTCCACTTGATGAGATACTCTGAAATTGATCGATTTCGTAGCTATCGGGTTCTTGTTTTTGTGACTGCTTCAGGTTCCAATATGATTTTTCCCATGGTGACCTGTTTGGAGCAGTGAAACCCTAGAATCCTGCCATGCTTGATGTCAACAACATGCTCACAAATCCTTTGATTAATCGAGCGACCAGTCTCACCAATGTAGGGAGTCCCACAAGAGCATGGTATAATGTAAACACCCTTCATATTTTCGGGGTCCACTAGGTCTTTTACAGATCTAAGGGAGCTCCGCATGGTATTTAAAGGCAAAAAGGTTGAAGCCACCTTATGCTTCCTTAGGATCCTTGCAATCTTGTCAGTTGTCCCTTGGATAAAAGGAAGATGAACACTAGAAAATCGATCTTTGGTATCTTTCTTAGCACTAGGACCTTTTTCAGCTTTGAGGAAAGCCTTAGTACATTGGTGTCTACTATACCCATTATTAAATAAAACACTTAGGAGATGTGTTTCTCTTCCTTGAGATGGTTCTCATCAGAAACTCTTAAAGCTCTAGTCACTAAGGTGTTGAGAACACCAAGCTTTTAAGCTGGGAAATGATGAGAATTAGCATGAAGATATTGTTCCATATGAGTTTTCTTACGATATACTTGATGAGAGAAGAGCCATTATCATTCCTTGAGAGGAAGACGTCAAGGAAGGGAAGACTACCATTATGTTCAAATTCCACGGTGAACTTTATAGAACTAGAGTGATTGTTAATATGGAGGAAAAATAGTTCCAACTTTTCTTTACCATGGGACCAGATGACAAAAGTGTCATCCACAAACCTCTTCCACAACTTAGGAAAAAGACAAGAAGAGGCTAAGGCCTTTGTGTTAGAAAACCAACTCACAAAAAGATAAAAAGATGGATCAACACCTAAGAATTTAGCCTCTTCGAGGGGGCAACCTCCTTTACATTACACAAATCAACAATTCTTGGATGATACAAATGACAAGACCTCCTTTCTATATATCGGAGACTAAGGGGTCATAATATAATCAGAGCCAACATAACAATAATAATGTAAGGGCACAATAATAACAATAGTGGGCTTCTATGGGGCACAATAATAACAATATGGGGATACATGGGTACAACAATATAATAAGGGGGTTGTATTAGTAACAAGGGGTTACACTAGTAGTATAGGGGCCTAACATGCTCCTCTCCTTAAAAAAGTGTTGTCCTCAACGCTTGAGTAGTTCTTGATGCTTTTGTATAAAATTCTTTTCCTCCCATGTGGAATCTTCAGCGGGTAAGTTCTTCCACTTGATGAGATACTCTGAAATTGATCGATTTCGTAGTTGTCAGGTTCTTGTTTTTGTGACTGCTCCAGGTTCCAATATGATTTTTCCCACGATGACTTGTTTGGAGCAGCGAAACCCTAGAATCCTGCCATGTTTGATGTCAGCAACATGCTCACAAATCCTTTGATTAATCGAGTGACCAGTCTCACCAATGTAGGGAGTCCCACAAGAGCATGGTATAATGTAAACACCCTTCATATTTTCGGGGTCCACTGGGTCTTTTACAAATCTAAGGGAGCTCCGCATGGTATTTAAAGGCCAAAACGTTGAAGCCACCTTATGCTTCCTTAGGATCCTTGCAATCTTTTCAGTTGTCCCTCTGGATAAAAGGAAGATGAACACCAGAAAATCGATCCTTGGTATCTTTCTTAGCACTAGGACCTTTTTCAGCTTCGAGGAAAGCCTTAGTACATTGGTGTCTACTATACCTATTATTAAATAAAACACTTAAGAGATGTGCTTTCTCTTCCTTGAGATGGTTCTCATCAGAAACTCTTAAAGCTCTAGTCGCTAAGGTGTTGAGAACACCAAGCTTTTAAGCTGGGAAATGATGAGAATTAGCATGAAGATATTGTTCCGTATGAGTTTTCTTACGATATACTTGATGAGAGAAAGAGCCATTATCATTCCTTGAGAGGAAGACGTCAAGGAAGGGAAGACTACCATTACGTTCAAATTCCACAGTAAACTTTATAGAACTAGATTGATTGTTAATATGGAGGAAAAATAGTTCCAACTTTTCTTTACCATGGGACCAGATGACAAAAGTGTCATCCACAAACCTCTTCCACAACTTAGGCAAAAAACAAGAAGAAGCTAAGGCCTTTGTGTTAGAAAACCAGCTCACAAAAAGATAAAAAGATGGATCAACACCTAAGAATTCAGCCTCTTCGAGGGGGCAACCTGCTTTACATTACACAAATCAACAATTCTTGGATGATACAAATGACAAGACCTCCTTTCTATATATAGGAGACTAAGGGGTCATAATATAATCAGAGCTGACATAACAATAATAATGTAAGGGCACAATAATAACAATAGTAGGCTTCTATGGGGCACAATAATAACAATATGGGTACTACATGGGTACAACAATATAATAAGGGGGTTGTATTAATAACAATAAGGGGTTACACTAGTAGTATAGGGGCCTAACATGTTCCTCTCCTTAAAAAAGTGTTGTCCTCAATGCTTGAGTAGTTCTTGATGCTTTTGTATAAAATTATTTTCCTCCCATGTGGAATCTTCAACGGGTAAGTTCTTCCACTTGATGAGATACTCTGAAATTGATCGATTTCGTAGCTGTCAGGTTCTTGTTTTTGTGACTGCTCTAGGTTCCAATATGATTTTTCCCACGGTGACCTGTTTGGAGCAGCGAAACCCTAGAATCCTGCCATGCTTGATGTCAGCAACATGCTCACAAATCCTTTGATTAATCGAGCAACCAGTCTCACCAATGTAGGGAGTCCCACAAGAGCATGCTATAATGTAAACACCCTTCATATTTTCGGGGTTCACTGGGTCTTTTACAGATCTAAGGGAGCTCCGCATGGTATTTAAAGGCCAAAAGGTTGAAGCCACCTTATGCTTCCTCAGGATCCTTGCAATCTTGTCAGTTGTCCCTCTGGATAAAAGGAAGATGAACACCAGAAAATCGATCCTTGGTATCTTTCTTAACACTAGGACCTTTTTCAGCTTTGAGGAAAGCCTTAGTACATTGGTGTCTACTATACCCATTATTAAATAAAACACTTAGGAGATGTGCTTTCTCTTCCTTGAGATAGTTCTCATCAGAAACTCTTAAATCTTTAGTCGCTAAGGTGTTGAGAACACCAAGCTTTTAAGCTGGGAAATGATGAGAATTAGCATGAAGATATTGTTCCGTATGAGTTTTCTTACGATATACTTGATGAGAGAAAGAGCCATTATCATTCCTTGAGAGGAAGATGTCAAGGAAGGGAAGACTACCATTACGTTCAAATTCCACGGTGAACTTTATAGAACTAGATTGATTGTTAATATGGAGGAAAAATAGTTCCAACTTTTCTTTACCATGGGACCAGATGACAAAAGTGTCATCCACAAACCTCTTCCACAACTTAGGCAAAAGACAAGAAGAGGCTAAGGCCTTTGTGTTAGAAAACCAACTCACAAAAAGATAAAAAGATGGATCAACACCTAAGAATTCAACCTCTTCGAGGGGGCAACCTCCTTTACATTACACAAATGAACAATTCTTGGATGATACAAATGACAAGACCTCCTTTCTATATATAGGAGACTAAGGGGTCATAATATAATCAGAGCCGACATAATAATAATAATGTAAGGGCACAATAATAACAATAGTGGGCTTCTATGGGGCACAATAATAACAATATGGGGACTACATGGGTACAACAATATAATAAGGGGGTTGTATTAATAACAATAAGGGGTTACACTAGTAGTATAGGGGCCTAACACATTGATTCAAAATCCTCCATGAATAGATTAGCTACCAGGGGGGAACCCATGGTGACATCGCAAGTTTGCTCATAGAATTCCCCATCGAATGAAAATAAAGTAGAAGTAATACAAATACCAACTAAATAAGCCATATCAGAATCTGTGATGCGCTTGATGACTTCGATGGCCTCGTTGATAAGGATATTAGTGTAGAGAGATCGACCACATCGAAGCTCACAAGCTTGTCATTTGGATCAAGCTTGAAACTCTTTAGCTCATTAACAAATGATGCAGAGTCCTTGACGAAGGATTTTGTATGGCCAACAAGGGGCTTAAGCTTCCGGGATAAATATTTAGCAAGAAGATAAGTTAGCCCTCCTATTGTGTTGACAATGGGTCTCAGAGGAGCCCCTTCCTTATGAATCTTTGGGAGACCATAGATTTTGGGGGTAAGAGGGCAACTTTCAGTAAGCTTATAACTGAACGAGCTGACCGAGCTACTAGCCTTTATAGCAAAAGCCACACATTTGGAAATCTTCTTTAGAGGATCCTTGTTGAGTTTCTTGTAGTGCCCGCTATTATGGAGGTGGTCCAACATCTTTCGACGGTAATCATCTTTATCAAGAATAACCACAACACCACCTTTGTCGGCTTTGAGAACAACAATATTCTTATTATCGTTTAACGATTTGAGAGCGTCTAACTCAGGTTTGCTAATGTTATTCTTGGGGGGCTTTGCCTTTCTAAGGACAATTGCACAGTCTTGACGAATGATATCTTTAGTGACGTTTGGTAAGTCTCTAATACCATATTCAATGTCACAGATGATATTGTCGACCGGGATATTTCTAGGAGCAAGAGAAAAATTTAAACCTTTCTCCAAAAGACTAAAGACAGGGGGGTCAAAATAAAAGCTAGAGAGATTGACAACCCTATTACTAGAAGAGGAAAGAAAATTAGAACAACCAATATTATCCAAACTTAGAGTCTTATTACCAATCCTATTATTACCAAACACAATAGTTGTTGGAAGCAAGGTTTGACTTGACCTTGGTCAAGGGTCATAGGTCTTGAAATTCATCAATTGAAGTTTTACAAGAAGAGAAGAATGCTTGTGGGTTTTCCTCTTAGTTGGAAAGGTTTTAGCCCTGGTCGATCGCCTACATCTTGTGGCCAATTATCTCGTTAATTTTATTGTTTGGTAGCTATTTGACGATAAAGAACACTAATAATAATCAAGTAAAAGAAGAATATAATCAAGTTAAGTAAAAATATATCACAAGAAGTTATCAAGTTAAGAGAAATCATCTACTCTAACTACCTCTAGATTTCTCAACATGGTATCAGAGCTAAGGTGACAAGACAATGAAAAGTAGCTTAAAGTAGGACATTCAAGGGTTGAAGCTCTAGAAAAACATCTAAGAAGCATCAAGAAGTTCAATCAAGAAATAAAAATAAGCCTAAATACCCAGTGAAGGAAGGAGGAAGGAGAAGCAAACAAGTGAAATTGAGTGAGTATTCCTTATGTTATGATTCTAACCAACATAGATATGGAATTATGAGCAGTCTCCTCCCTTTCGACATCCTTTTCTTCTTGAAAGACCTTCAATTAGGATTTACTTGTCTTATCTCTTTCCATTTGTCCCTTTAGGTTCTTGCTTGCCTTTGCTTATACTTCGATGTTACAATACTATTGATCGAAGCATAATGTGCGTGAATAGACTCCTATAGCCATATCTCGGTCCGGAATACCTCTATTCAGGCTTAACCCAAAAAAAGAGAATGCATTTCAAAATTCCATTATCTAAAGAAGTGTTTTCACAAGTTCAATGAGCCAATTTTATGAATAATAAATGGAAAAAAGGCTCGTATTGAAAGATAATTAGAAATGGGGTAAACTCGGGAAAGTCCCGTTCGAAATTATGAATCCGAACAAGAAAAGAGTTAAACGATCGGGCCATTGCATAATGAGGATGAAATGCCTACCCAGCAATTGGGTGCTTTATCCATATAGATTAAAAGAATATTGGAAATATAGTTTCATCATGACACAGGATTCATTACCAAAGAATAGTTCTTATACAATTGATTAAGATTGATCACTACAGATCTATATATGAATCATAATATGGAATGGATCAGGTTAATCTTCATTAAATTATTAATTAGGCAATCCGAATACGTCAGATTAAAGCATTTTCTGATCTATTTTTGGGCTAAATCTTCTCCATGTGTGCGAAGGTTAGGGCATCATCCTACATCAATAGAAGCTGAAAATTGCAGTCACCCAAAGGAGCCAAAGTTTGGATTAAATAAGGAACATTTAGCAAGATGAGTTGTCAAGGGAAGTATTCAAGGTCAAGTGACGTCAAAAGGAGGAAAATATGTCCATATTCCAGCCACACATGTGACCAAGGGTTTCTGCAGGAAAAGCTGAAATTGCAATCCTACAACAAGAAGTCGAAAATCTGAAGAAGGGTCGAAACCTGAAGTTGTAAGAAGACCTCAAAACCCTAGCTCATCCAAAAAATAACTATACATTGAAGCATATAAAAGTCTCTACATTCTAGAGAAGCAAGAAGAAGCGTAATCATCATCATCAAGGGATCAATGTGATCTCTCTCTCATTGACGGACCACTTTTGAAGGAAGACATCTTCATCAAGAAGACATATTCCATCTTCAAAATCAAGAAGGCATGAAGTTGAAGATATTAACATCAAGGATCATCTTCACTTGACAAGTAAGTATCTTTATATATCCATATATATATATATATGAATCTATTAAAATGACTTCATTTTTCAAGGAAAGCTACGAATTGGTTGGGTTGTCAATCTTTCTTGCATGGAAGAAGAGGATAGATTTGATCCTCATAGAAAATGGAGTCGTTGAGCATGTTAAGGGTTTTGTTACTAAACCTCCAAAGGAAGCTCAATTCATGAAAAGGGAAATAAGAGCTCAAAGAATCCTTATGGAGCAAAATTGAAAAAGTCAAAAGACATCTATGACAAAACTTGTAGAATTGTTCTCGCAAGCACTGTAGGAGAAGTGATCTCGTTAAGACAAAAACTCTACAAGATGAATATATCAAAAGAAGAAGGAATAGCCTCATACTTTATGAGGGCATCATAAATAAGGGACCAACTACAAGATTTGGGAGAAATAATGACAAATAATGATAAGGAAATGACTACTATAGTGTTAAATGCACTACTGGAGGAATGGGGTAACTCTACATCAAGCATCTATGGGAAGAAGGAAGCTACTCCATTCAATGAATTATGGTCACTATTAAAAATTGAAGAAACTAGGGTGAAGGCAAAAAGTGATGTAGAATCAAACGAGAAAACTCAAGTATATAAAAAATGAAAGTTTGGGAAATGTGGTCCTCATAAAAGGAAGAAGAATATGGTGAAGATCCAATGCTATGGTTGTCAGGAATATAGGCATCACAAGAGAGATTGTCTAAAATTCAAGAAGGACAATAAGAGGGAAGAAATAAATAAAGTTCATATCACCAAAGAAGTGGAAGAACCTGATGAGAATAAATCCAAATGGATAGATCTTAACTATTAGGGTTCCTCCAATATATAACAAGGAGAAGTAGGAGGTGAAAATACCTCCACCATGGCAATCAATATGAGAAGCATTATGATTAAATGCATCTTAGTAGAAGATGGCATCATATTAGAAACATACCATTAAAACAAGAGCTCATTAGAAAAGCTTGAAAGGATAGTTGATGTATAAGTCTACATGATTGTAGATGTCAGCATAGAAAGGAAATATCTATTGGTAACCTCATTGAAAGCATAAGTAGTACTTATGGGAAAACAAAAGTCATCTAGCATAGAAAGAATTCATTGTGTATCATCATCATTAGGAAGGAGCATTTGCAGGATGAGGGTAATCAAGATCCTCCATTGGAATCTTCATTGGAAGGTTCATCTCTCTTGGCAAAAGCAAGTGCCTTTATGAGAATTCCATCTTGTATGGGATTCATGAGATGGCGGTATGATGACAAAGAAGTGCAACAGGTTAAGATGGTTGAAGTAAGTTGCAAAAGGAAGTCTAGATGACCAAAAAGAAGAAATGAGGTATGTATGCATGTAAGATTGAGTCATGTCATCATATAGTTGCAGATAACATGGATGAATGCTCTATCTCATGAGCATGATCGAAGAAAACATATCTCTTTCGTTGGAAAGATGCATGAGGGCATGGTTCACATATTGACTAGATGAAATCAACATAATATGTCCTCATATGGAATATGTAGTTGACAAAGATGAAGGAACTATGGATAAAAGTTCCTGGGGAGCAATATGTGAAGAAAGAAATAAGAGGTCGTGAAAGATGTAACTACGAGCACGTAGAAAAGGAAATCAACATCCGATGGCTAGGAGAATTGACCATGAAATCTTCATGGAAAATGTATGAAGACACTGATGAAGTTTGGAAAGAATGGAGACCTTTGACATTGAATATCTTGGAGATGTGTCAATATGTGTGCATGATGTTGATGTTGCAACAAGAAGATGTCATGATGAAGGGAAATCACAAAAGGTAACTTTGATTTGATGTTTATTTTTATTTTTGAACATCATTTGGATGGGTTAATGCAGGGCTACTGGAAAAAGAGTTGTGGATGTCACCTACAACTAGCACTCATGTGGTGGGATGGAAGATCCTAAAGAAAAGATGATGTGAAAGAGGTAGTTGTATGAAGGAAAGCCAGATGTGGACTAGAAAACCACTTTCCAATAAGGGGAAGATGACATGACTGACTTAAGGAAAGAGATGGATGGTCGATGCCCTACAAGATGAAGGCTCTATAATGTCAAAGATGAAATTCATTACATCAAAGGGAGGAGTTCTACAAGGATCTGAAAGTCCCATAATCTCCACCAATGAATAAAGAGTTGTTGCTAATAGGTCCCCGGTAAAGAGGGATCCTGGAAGCAAGATTTTGATTTAGTAGAAACTTGAGAGCAAGTCCCTAAGCTAAGAGGGAGCTTAGGTACATTTCTTCATTGGAATGGGTATATCCTCCCTAGTTGAGAGGGAGAGATAAACACATCATTCTTGTCTTCACTTGGAAAGAAATAATGGAGGATTGGGTAAGCATCTGACATCCGATACTGTTTGAAGATGTGGTAGGGTATCCAAGATAAGAGCAGTCGTAAAGGACCGATATTCTTTGAGGACTAGGAATCCAAACTAAGAATAGGATTGGAAGGACATACCCTGTGAACATTGGGTGAGGTATGCTCCTTGAGAGACAATGATGAAGGTGTCTATAAATCATTGGTCTCACCAACATTGTGCTCTGATCTTGTGAAGAGATAGAGTTGTTAGTCAAGCCCTTGCTATGTTACAATGTTGGATGATATGATGCTATACATATGGGTTACCAATCCAACTCTTTTTATGATAATCCTTTAGATTAAGAATTCCCAAGTACCTTGTATGGATTATGAATACTTCCCTAGTTAAGAGGGAGTGTTGAAATATGTAACTAGGTTCGGTCTTCATAATGACATATGTAATCATGATTTTATGTATTTAATGAAAAGAGAAATATATAAATTTGTTATTGTTATTCTTGAGGTATGGGTTTCATGCTCAAGGGAACTTTATTTTTAGGTCAAACACCCATTGAGTGCTTCTAGGTTTGTCATAAAGTCAATTGAGTCATTGTCATGTATTGAAGACCCATTTGAGCATGTTACATATTATAAAGAAAATTTATTTGAGTCAAAACACCCTCTTAGACCTCATCATGGATCAAAGATTAAGTCGGCCTAAAGATAGCAATTTGTGCCCCTCACAAGCCTATAAATAAGAAGGAGCTCTGCCTCATTTGGGGACTCACTCAAGCAATTTCAATATTCTCAAGATAGAAGCTGGAAAAGGACAAAAAAGAAGGAGAAGAACTAGATCAATAGGGTTTCTACATTTGCTAGGTAGAAGAATTTGCAAAAGAATTTGTTAGGCAAGTTGAAGTTGCAAAATAATTTGCTAGGCAGGTTGAAGTTCTAGAATAATCTGATGGGTAAGTTGAAATTGCATAAGTTGTTGGAAGCAAGGTTTGACTTGGTCTTGGAGGGTCTTGGTAAAGGGTAATGGGTCTTGGAATTCATCAGTTGAAGTTCTAGAAGAAGATAAAAATTCTTGTGGGTTTTCCTCTCAGCTGGAGAGGTTTTGGCCCTAGTTGATCACCTACATCTTGTGTCCTATTATCTCATTGATATTATTGTTTGATGATAAATAACACTAGTAATAATCAAGTAAATGAAGAAGATAATAAAGTTAAGTAAAAATATATCACAAGCAATTATCAAGTTAAGAGAAATCATCCACTCTAACTACCCCTAGGTTTCTCAACATCAAGTCCATGTCTTTCATCTCAAATTCTCTTGCAAGGTCCTCATTGCAAGAGCAGATCAACTACTCATCCCCTGTAATTATGAAGTCATCAACATACAAAACCAAGATAAGCAACTTGCCATCTAGCATAATGTGATAGAGGTTGGTATATGCTTCACTTTTGGTGAATCACAATCCATTGAGATATGTATCAATCTGAGTGTACCATGCTCGAGGTGCCTGTTTGAGACCATACAAGGCTCTCCTGAGTCTACACACATGTGTATCCCAACCATATGTCTCAAATTTCTCTTCCCGCTCTATGTAAATTTCCTCCTCAACAACACCATTGAGAAAGGCAGTATTCACATACATCTGGTGGATCTTCCACCTCATCTACACAGTCAATGCTAGAATGGTCCTCATTGAGGAATATCTTGCCATTGGGGAAAATATTTCCTCATAGTCCACTCCCTCTACCTGTGCGAAGCCTTTGGCCACAAATTTAGCCTTGTACTTCTCGATGCTCCCATCAGTTGCATGCTTCGCTTTGTAGATCCATCTGGAACCAACCACTGACTTGTTCTCTGGTCTCAACACCACCTCCCATACATTGTTCTTCATGATGGAGTCATACTCCACCATGGCATCAACCCACATTAATTGAGAAACTGCTTCCTCAAATGAAGAAGGCTTTGATTCAATGAGTTCTACCATGAGAGCCATATACCCAGTGTACCTATCTAGTGACCTCCTCTTCCTGCACTAAGATGAAGGAGCTCACACATGCTCCTCTGCATACTATACCAATTTTTCAACTTCTCTGGCTCTCTTCCTCCCCTCTCTTGAAGATTTTGGTTGAATGGGTGCATCCACTTGACCTCCTATCTACTCCTCTGTATGTGGCTGCTCCACAACCTCCCAAAGCTCTGTCTGAGGCTTCTCCTTAGGAACTAGAAGCTCCTCCTTTGGTGGGATACTCGGCTCTCTCTCTAAAGAGCATTTCATAGCCTTCTCCTCATCAAATTTGACATCTCTCCTCGCTACTGTCACCCTCAGTGAGTAAAAATACATTGTATAGTTATGTCGTGTCTTTGTGTATCCTACAAAGACTCCCATATCAATTGTAGGCTCAATTTTCTTCTTGATATCCTTAGAGACATGAAAATACACAATAGCTCCAAAAATTCTGAAATGAGATACTATTGGATTCCTCCCAGAGCAATCTTCTTCGGGTGTGATCATGCCAAGTATTCTATGAAGACTCCGGTTTTGCAAATAAATTGCGGTGTTGCATGCTTTTGCCAATGGATGTAATGGGAGCCCCTGAGCATGCATCATGGCTTTAGCTACTTCCACTATGCTTCTATTCTTCGTTCCAACCACCCCATTTTGCTGTGGGTTATGGGGTGTTATCAATTCTCTTCTAATACCCTCTTTGGCACAAAAGTCCTTGAAGGTCTTAGAAACAATTTATCTTCCATTGTCACTCCTAAGGGCTTTCAATTTCTGACTAATCTCCTTTTCAACCAATGCTTTGAATTTAAAAATTTTTGAGAAAACTTCATCCTTCTTTTGCATAAAGAAGATCCAACATTTTCTAGAAAAGTCATCAACAAAAATCACATAATACCTGTGTTTTGTTGTAGAGGTCGTAGAAAATGGTCCACATACATCAAAGTGGACTCACTCCAAGATTGCTCCAACTCTGCTATCTTGGCCCTGGAAGGTGGATTTGACATATTTTCCTAATGTGCATCCCTTGTAGACATCATGCTGGTCAAGGGTGCATTTCAGGAGACTGGTGGTAATTTGTTGCATGATCTTCACGACCCCATGGTGTAAGTGTCCCATGTGCCTGTGCCAGAGTTCTCTGACATCCCGATTCTGCACTTCTCATGCCTTGCTACTCAGTGCAGTGCAAGCTTCCACCTTCCACCTCAAGTTTGTATAGGTTCTTCACACAAAATCCAATTTGTTTCACCTGCCCATTAGCTACATGCCTCAAAAGACTTTCCCTTTACTAAAAACAACATAATATCCATGATCCTCCAATACAACTACAAATATCAAGTCCTTCTTCAGCCCAGGTACATACACGACATCTTTCAGATGAAGATTGGAGCTCAACTCCCTCTTAAAGATTACGGTACCAATTCCTTTGGTATTGTGCCGCCCATCATCCCCAAGTTCAATGTGCATATGGAGATCCTTCTCCTCTAGGCTACTGAGAATTCTTTGGATCATGTCATATGGAACAAGGCACCCTAATATAGATACCACACACTCCCCTCATAGTGCAGCCCATGCATGCAATCAAGGTGAAGTCTAATTTGAATTGTGAGGCAAGTGATTCAACACCTGCTCCTCTTGAAGGCTTCTTGTTATACTTCTTGATCGAACACTTTGTTTCATAGTGCTCGAATTCATGTTAGTGAAAACATTTTATCTTGCTCAAGTCCTTCTTTTTGAGATTAATTTGGTCAGTTTCTGGTTTTCTTTGGGCCTTCTTGCGCTTTCCAACCAAGGAAAAATTATCTTCTTCCTCAGATTTGGATGTTACTCCATCTCTAGTGTTCCTCTGAATTTCTTCTTGCACTAGATCATACCACGATCTCTCCCAATTTGACAATTTGTCCCTTCCATTTGTAGAGTCTTGGTAGCTGTGCTACGATTTTGGAAGGCATAAGAGAGCTAGGCTCACTAGTTATGAAGAGGGAATATTTTCTCCAAGTCCTCCAAGCTCATCTCGACAATGAGTGAACCTGAAGAGGTAGTGTGGAATGGTTTCTCCTTTTTGCAGTTGGATGTTTTTGAGCTTGTCCCTCAATGCCAATTTCCTAACATCACTACTATTTTCGAATAGCTCAATGAGGGTCTTCCACACAACAAAGGGAGTCTCCTTTCCATGTAAATTCGAGACTTTGTGGTCTCACACCCTCAAGGATGATCATCTTAGCTTTTGCGGTATCCTTCTTCAATTGGGTTAATTGTTGTGCATATGATAATGTTTGCTTTGGAATGTCAGTTTTGGTGTACTTCAACACACCATTATCATCGAGTACTACTTCCATCTTGTCCTTCTAAACAACGAAATTCGAGGTTCCCTCAAGGACAAACTCCAATCTCAATTGGTTGAAAGACATTTTCCCACACGAAAGAAAACTGCTTCATTGAATCTGCAAATCAAAATCTATGAAGGAGGCACTCAATAGACTAATTTCTAGTGTGATTTTGGCTCTGATACCATGTAGCAATTAATAGAATTTTCTACTACTAATGTATTCGAACTGAAACCAAGAGATTACAAATTTCATGTAATGTTCCGTGGAATGGAAATCACAATTTAGAAACACATGTGTTGACATGCAAGCATTAAAATACGACAATAACACAACGACTTACAGGGGAACCCAACTAGGAAAACACCCTCCACTGCTTTTCATTAATCAGATGAGAATGAGAAACTATTACAATGTATTGCTTCGAATTTGAAGCACACCCTGCACTATAAACTTGTTCTCCTGCTGACTATCCTGCTCTGACCAACACTTAGCCAATTCAAAGCCCCAACTTGCTCCTATTTCCTTGTGCAATCCTGGAGGAAATCAACTCCTAAAAGATAGGAATTTTCTTCTATTTGTGTGCGTAATTCCGAATGAATGATTCACCTACTTAACTGCCAAGCCCATACACTCAATTAGTATACAATTGATAATTACAATGTGCCTTTTCCTCCACTCCAACTAGGCAATTCAAATTCCATGCATGTTTGGATATTTTTTATCTAAGTCATTAGTTTAACTAAGAGATCACTGAGTTAACAACAATTCTACTACTGAACTGACCTTCAACTAACTCAACTAGTTGCTTGAGCTCAGTTAACTATGTCAACCTGAAAATAACTGAACTAGATTGCTAAATTTTAGCAATCACTACATGCATAACTCTACTTCTAGCCTATAACTTTAATTTACAGAGTAAACAAGTAGACAAAGCCATGTCACACAAGTTAACTACCACCCAAGTCATTCTGCTGATGTGGAAAAACAAATTACTAAATTTGGCTAAGGCACAAGTGAAATTTAGCCTTTCTTGCTACATTTTCTAACATTATATTTGCCAATTTGCTGTTACTATTTCCCTAAAATCTTCCTCTTCAAGCTACTCGTTATCAAATTTAAAGGGTGTGCGGTTTATATGTCTATTTGTAGGAAAAATGACAAATGATAAGATAATCCCCAATTTCCCAAGCACACTTTTAGCATTTCTATTTCCTCCATCGTTATCTTAGCATTAAACAATCTATTGAATCCCTTTGAAATCCCTACCCTACAACTTTTTGAATTCCTCCAGATGGGCACCATTTGGACTGGTTCCACATCACTAAGTTGAAATCATCAAAGATATTAACGAAATAATTTGTCAGTGGAGCTAAACTTATAGTTTCCCTTGGATTTGACGCACTTCCATAATCATATTTAGATCACCTTTGATGGTCACAATGTCTTCTCTTAGGCTATCTTGATAAATTAGTTCACCCCATGAAACTTTTGTGCCTCCATGGGATGCATATGAATTAATAATTTTGAATTATTCATTTGCATCTTTGGTATGTATTCCACTATTATTACTACATTCAACACATATATGGAGATTAGGCCAATATTAATACTCCAGCCTAAGACCAACACCATGGACAAACCTTTAACACTAGAAAAAGGTCTAGTTTCAAGGAATGAAAATAAGACCTCTACAACTTTGTCCCCTTTGCACATGATTTCTTGAATTAAATCAACATTAGGCAAATGACAAAAAATGTCCTTTAAGGGCTAATTCCATGGAGGCAACCTTGATCCCTTTAATGTTTAAAGCCATGTTCTTCATTAGTGCTTCTTTTCCCAAGCCACCCTTGCTCCAAGGACCCTTTCTATTATTAGTTGTTTACCCTCTCTAATTTCCTTCTTTTTGGGCCTTGGGTTGTATTTACTTATAATGCGATTCCTATACGAAACCTCACTCTCATTCTCTTTTGATTGGTGAGGAATGTAAGGGGATGATCCATTACATTCAAAGATGGGACCATATGGCTTGTCCTCCACAAAATTTTGAGAATGGAAAACACTAGAGGTGATTGGAATCTCCATCAACTCCCTTTATAGGCCTAAGAAAAAGTCACATAGTTTGTATTGTTATTTTTAATTTCTTGAAAAAGACTCAGAGTGAAAGTCAAGACATTAAGAATTCATAGTTGGATTCTTTGAAGCTAGCAGGGATTCCTTCACTTCATCCTTTTCTACAAGCTTTGTTTGAGGCTTTGCTCATTTTTACTCTAACCCATGAGCGACCTTGAGAGCGACCTCTTGTTTACTAAGTCCAGAATCCCCTCCCATCAAGATATGGCCTTCATCCTTTCATCTTAATTACCTTCATAGATCTCCATTACTCAAACATTATCAAAGGCCTAGTCTTCTTCTTTTTCCTCCAACCTTGATCAATGTTGGTATTTTCAGACTATAAACTTAATTGATCAAGAAAGGAAAAATGCACACAAAATGGGAAACTAATTTCATAAACAAGACACAAAATATATGTGGTAAAACCCTGACAATGTGTCAAGTACACCTCCACGAGGCAAGGGATTGGAATACTTCTATTAATCAAGGTCAACAATGAATCTCCAGTACTATTTCCTCTTGGGTTACAACATTTTAATTAATAGGCATTGTTACGAACTACCTATCATTACACAACCACCTGATTAGTAAAATAAAACTTACTAGGGTAAAAATTACATTTACAAAATATTTTAATTGTTGTCATTTCTAACAATCAAGGCCTTTTTTTAGAGTAATCTCATTAGAGATGAATTATTTTGCGGTAGGATAGGCATCCAAAGGCTAACTTCCACTAATATAATACTTGGACATGGCTTCTAGAATCCCATTCCAAGTCCATTTTATTAGGAAAACCTTCTTGCAAATCAAACCCTACCATGGTCTTCACAATTCTTTTTATCCTCCTTAGACCATAAACCATTCTCTGCCATGATGATTTATCCTCAATTGTTTCCCATCTTTTTAAGGACATGATTGAATTATAAAGACAAACCTAATATCAATACAAAAAATTGTTGGGTAAACTCGGGATCAATCCTTGGGTTAAATTATGGTTTTCAAAATTTTAAGGATAGGGTCAAAGGGCCCCAAAACTACTTCCTGTTTTTGACTTTCAACTACATCTTTGGTTGAATTGAACTTGAAATTTGGGTATTTGTCCGAACAATTATGCTCAATTTTCCTCTAGCTACAACCTTGAGAATCCACTCTTGACTAATTTTTTTGTAAAACAACCTAAAAAATCCTTCTCCATCAATGTCATGACCTCCTCCAAGCCTATATCTCTGGCTAAAACCATCTTTACCTTTTCTTTTTCAATTATTGTACACATAATTCAACATTTATTCCCCACTCATGTTTTTCCAAGTTCATCCTCAATTGGTCTCCCTTAACTTCCTCTTCAGGATTTTTTATTCTAGATTGACTAAATCTCAGTTTTATCTCCTTGACTCTCGGATTACCTCAATATGACCCAAAACTGAACATTTAGAATGAAAACACTCATCTTCTAATGTTGCTTAACCATTGTAACCCATCAAATGGATTTTAATAAGACTTGTATCTTCACTTAACTCCCCACTATGGGTTCTTGGCTCCCTATCTCCAACAAGCTACAAAACAACGACAAAAGGTAGCAAAGTTTGTATCACATGACCCTTGTAGATGCCTTGAATCTTTAACTCCTCAATAGTCTCCTTGTTATTTTCTCGTCTTGTTGCATCTACTATTCTAATACGATCCACTTCTCCAAATCCAAGCACCTTTGTCTGTTGTCCCCCTAATCTAGCCCTATGGCAAATTCCTTTGCTCATAACCTTAGAGGCCCACCATATCTCTATTAGGTCCTCTTTATACTTGAAAATAGTTATAGCACTAAAGTATGCCACCCCCTGTCCACAATCCATTAGGTTGAGATCCATCACCACACTTTAAAACCAATTAAATATAACTTGGGTCTCTTGTCTTTTATTAGACACAATTTACTTATTTTGCGAGCGTAGGCTTACCTTTCATAATGCAATACATGTCTTCTAGTTTTGAGTAAGTTACTAAGCTCAACTTTACCTTAGTTATTAACTTACTAAGTTATTATAATCAATGAGTTGTTTTACAATATATTTACAAGTGCTCAAAGTAAATGTCCCATGAAATTTTTTAAGTGGTTTTTATGGATATCCGAAGTCATAATGTACTTAATAAATTTAAAATTACATCAAACTTAATAAGGCTTAGATCAACCTTTCTAACAAAAGGTTGATTTCATGTTAACTTAATAAAGTCTTGATAAGATCCTATAACAAAAACTTAATTATATGTGGGGTTAATCTAGCTGATAAGTTCTTAATCATATTGAAAAAGTTGTAAAACCTCCCTTAAACTATGTTTAATGACATAAATTCATCACGTGAGTTTCACAAAGGAAAAACCTTTCAAAACCTTCAATGTTCAAATCTACCTTCAAGACTTTACTTCAAGTTTCTTAAATCCAATCTTGTTAGGCTAAATAGAGTCCTTGTCGAGGGGCAATAACTTAAATGGTGGGTATGTAGGTTTTGCAATCTCTATCCAAATTCAAATCCCTAATTAGGTTTAGCTTATTTTGATAAAGCTAAACGAATAGATACCTCCTAAAAATAAAACTCCCAAAATTTAAATTTGTTTCTAAATATCTTCGTCTTTACTAAATCAATCTAAATGGCAAGTTATTAGATATACTAATTAGTTTAAATAAGACATTTTAAGAGCTTTCTTTCCCCTAAACAAAAGTTGAGGAGGTGGTCAAATTGATCTCCAAGGTCCGGGGACCGCTCCCAATAATTAGAGAAGCGAAAAATAAACGCCCTAAATGGCAGCAAAACCTTGAAACACCTCAAATGCTTATTTGCAGTGTCATTCTATGGAATGATGGTCGGGCACTGAACTTGAAGTCTCCATACACCATCAAACACTTGTAATAACCTCGTCCTATATACACACTGTCAAGCCAATGGGAACTTGCGAGAGATTATGTTATTTGCAAGGAGAAGTAAGTTCGAGATCACCATTGACCCGATGGAATCTTGGCGGCAAATGTACTTAAAATCGGGTGGAATTCAATTTCAATAAATACGATGCCATGCCATCCATATGAAAGTCTTTTTAAAGTAATGAAGGAGAAGCGGGGATGCCCTATACTGAAACATATTAGATCGCCTAAGCGTACATACTGAGAGTAAGCACCCCAACGACACCAGGGGCTTTAGGCTTTACCCCACTCCACCCCTACTACACCTACACACCTTCACTTTTAACTGACTGGTTCGCTATATTATCAATTTCTCCATTCTTTGGCTTGCGAAGGTCATTAAAGCCTGCGAGTTACAGCATTTGAATCCTTCCAACTGCCATTGGCATGTCGATCAGGGAAGTCCAGATTCAGAACACAGACTGCAAAAGGTAAGCACTGTGTTTTCATTATAATCTGGCATATTATAATACAAGTTTTTGATATACCCAATGCGTATACGCAGCAGCACCGTTTAAACAGACTGTTCTTTATAGCTATATATTCATGCGAACCATTTCATGTCAGTCCGATATAGATTGATATTGGGATTGGGTTTCTGCCTTATTTTGACATTGGAGAAACTCGATCATCCAAAACCCTAAACAAAATTCTGGAGGCAAAAGCCCTAAAAGGAAATTTGGGGTCTAAGTGCTTCGTTTCCTCTGTCATGCGCTTACCCCAGACCTCTGATTCATTGGCGAGCGGTCGCAAGAGGAGGAGGTCGCAGCCTCGAGCATGTGATTGTGAATGGGACTGTGATAGGGCTACGGCTTGCAAGAAACACAAGAAGGTCGAGGATAAGGGTTTGGCTAACCGGAGCCGAGAAGAACATTCCAGCGAAAAGGGTAAAGATGACAGCAGTAGGACGTCTCCAGGTCCGGTGCAACGCCGGAGCTTGCGGATTCAGGAAATTTTACAACATCACGAGCATTTGGAAGAGAAAAAAGACTGTCTCTGGCAGCCGGAAAAGAAGAATGGAGAGGGGTCAAAATCTTTGAGGGAGGGAGCGAAATTAGAAAAAAAAGAGAGATCGAGAGATGATAAACCAGAATCGAACACCATGTATTGCAGTGATCGCCCTTCTTGCAATGGAGTCTACACAAAGCACGGTGAAAGTTGGGACACTAGACTTAGATACAGGCTTAGGAATTCAAAACATGATTATACTAAATTGCAGAGGCAGGAGGTAAAAGACAATGAGGAACAGGAGGAGAAGGCTGAACATCCGGAACAAAATCGGGGTGTGACGACACGGGGCAAGAGACAAAGAGAGCAGGAACTAGATGGTTGCAACGACTTGATTCTTCCTAAAGAGGAAGATGATCCAGAAACTCAGATATTTAAATTGGTGCCTTGGGCCAGAAAATCAAGAAGGAAACCTCGAGCTCGAAAGATATTTAAGGCAGAAACTGATAATGGGGATGCAATTGTAGCCACATCAATACCTGATCTGAATTTGTCGCAACCTGATATGGCATGCAAGGATTCGGAAATGTTTCAGCTGGATTTGGTGTTCAAGGATTCAGATTCATTGCGGCCAAGTTTGGTGTCCAGGAATCTACACAGGCATAAGAAACGAGGTGCTTCTCAAATGTACCCAGAAATGGCTGAGAAAAGCTATGATGAGGGTAATCGGACACCATGGAGCCAGAAAAAGACAGATCGTATAGATGTCTACAAGAGTGTTTCTTTGTCATCTATATATGCGTCAGATTTAAAAGATGGAGAGAATCCTGCTAGGAAGGCAGCCTCAGACATTCTTCTAATGAAAAACTCCGTAGTACCTGATGTTTTGCAAATTAGAAATGAGATCCCTGCTGCCCAGGACCCAAATGATCAGCTAGAAGTAATGTTGTGTGAAAATACCAATCGAAAGTTTCAGGGTAAAAATCATTCTTTGGGCAAGTATTTGAAAGACCCGATAACTCAGTGCACTGGTACTGTGATCTCTAGAAATTGCATCACTGATGGAAAAGGTATTCATGGGAGAGATGTGGGTTACAGCAATGAAATTTCTCCCTCTGAAGCTTGTATCAAGGGGCAAGGCTGCCAAGAAAATCCTCCAGAATCTGGAGAATATAGCAGGGATATTGGTGGCCAAGAAAAACCTCGAGGCTCCAAAGATTCTAGCAGTGACATGATTAACCAAGCAAAACCTCTCGACTTTGAGTATTCAAACACGCCCACAAAATCCCAGAATTTGAATGGCAGTTCCAAGCCTGTTCTCGAGTCAACCATTGTGGCTGCAAATGAGACTGGGTCAAAGGAGGGAATAGCACATGCATGTGATATTAATTCAAGGGAGAGGATTTTAGATGACCATGTAGAAGATATGAATATAGATGCAACACTATTAGAACCTTCAGAGATGGATGCCAGTGTGAGGCAGCATGGAATTTCTCATAGTGAAGCTACGAAGGATATAACAGAGACTGGTGCCAGACACTTTGAAGATGCCACGGTTGAAGTTGCAAATGATATGACAGAATTGAATAGTAAGCGTTGTAAACTTGCTCAACTTGAAACTGCCCGGGCGACAGAGAAAACAGGTAGATTAGATTCAAGGGAAAGCGTAAAACCTAATAGCAATGTGTCAGCACAAAAGGCAAATGATACTGTGAGTTTCAAATTTGAGAAATCAGCTATAATTGAAGGCCGTAAGTGCAGCCTGTGCGGTGTGGGCAATGATGGAAAACCCCCAAAGAAACTTTCTCAAGATGGCACAGACAGTGAGAATGAAATTTCTGCCAACCTGCAGGCTGCTACTGAGGAGCCGATGTATCGGGAGTCTGATGGATTTGGACATGATACAGGTTGGCTTGGTCGCCTTTTGGGTCCCCTCAGTGACAGATTTGGTATTGCTGGAGTATGGGTTCATCGGCAATGTGCAGTGTGGAGTCCTGAGGTACTCTAGCATCCTTTGCTACTACATTTAAAAGTCTTTTGGTTTTGTGAGATTGCTATTCATTGTATTCCATATATTAGTCTTTGATATTGTTGATTGGCTCAGTTTGTGGGTGGTTCTCATTCCTTTCACTTGTACATTCAAGAATCTATTGGCAGTCTCTTACTGAGTTACTATTTATATTCTAGATTAGTGGTTTGTATTATTTATCTTTTAGATGAGGGGTATATAGTCGAGTCTATAGGACTTATTGTGTACTAATTCCTCTGCTATTTATTCGCAGCAGATTTAGCCATGGACCTTGCTATTGCAGACAAGTAACCAATAAATTGTGTCCTGTATTCCTGAAAGGCATTTTGATTATCTTTAATAAAGTCAATGTTAGGCCCAAGGTTACAAGTATTTTTATTCAAATTTCAGTTCTTTTAATTTGCAGTTCTGTTTTTCACCTCTCAATACGTTGCGTTTGGGGTTTTAGAGAGGTTATTTATCACTTCATGTTTTTCACTTGCATTCCTGACTTCTTACCTTTCTTCTCAATGCAATGATGCTTGGGTAAATGTTTGTGGTAAGTGTAAATGTTGTATTTGCCTAGCTCATCGTTAACATATTTATGAGCTTTACATCCTAAGTTTTGAAAACAGGGGGCATAGTTGTAGTTATAAATCAAATCCAGGCTGGTTGTAATTTGGCTTTTAACTGATGGCCACGCAGGTCTATTTCTCAGGTGTGGGCTGTCTTAAAAATGTCCGAGCAGCACTTGCCAGAGGCCGAACACTGAAGTGCAGCCGTTGTGGGCGACCGGGAGCAACAATTGGGTGTCGAGTTGATCGATGTCCACGGACTTACCACCTTGTTTGTTAAACTGTCTATCCTTGTATTCAATTCATTACGATCTTTTTTATAAAGTATTTGTTTCAGACAATTAGAAGTCTCAAGAATCTTTTTTAACTTATCGTTAAGTTAGTCTATGTATAAGATGCCTTTTAATTTTCTATTTAGTTATATCTTTTAATGCTTTTAGGTTACAGGTAGTGTGTTTGAAAATCCAATATCTGCAAAAATGGACCCATGTCCAACTCATTTCAGGGAACTTTGTTTTGCTTGCCAGGCTTGTGGTAGAACGGAAGGTTGCGTCTTTGACCATCGGAAGTTTCTTATGGCTTGTACTGATCATTACCATGTGTTTCGTCCACGAGGTAGACGTTATCGTCAAGAGATGCGAAAGATGCGGTTCCGGAGGCTGGTAATAGAAAGGAGGAAAGCAAGTGCAGCTGCCCTTAGGAAGGATTTAGAAGCAGAAGAGAAATGGTTAGAGAATTGTGGAGAAGATGAAGAATTTTTGAGGCGTGAGCGTAAGCGGCTTCATCGAGATCTGTCAAGAGTTGCACCTGTCTATATTGGAGGGTCATCATCTGGCAGTGCTACTTTTGCAGAGGGTTGGGAATCTGTAGCTGGCCTGCAAAATGTTGTTCAATGCATGAAAGAAGTAGTGATTTTACCACTGTTATATCCTGGATGCTTTGATAGTCTTGGTATTACCCCTCCCAGGGGAGTTCTCCTGCATGGCTATCCAGGGACTGGTAAGACACTTGTTGTGCGGGCTTTGGTTGGAGCATGTGCTCGTGGTGGCAAGCGAATAGCTTACTTTTCTCGCAAGGGAGCAGACTGTTTAGGGAAGTATGTTGGGGATGCGGAACGACAATTGCGACTATTGTTCCAGGTTGCAGAACAATGCCAGCCTTCTATTATCTTTTTTGATGAAATTGACGGTCTTGCACCAAAACGTTCTCGACAGCAAGATCAGACTCATAGTTCTGTAGTATCCACGTTACTTGCACTCATGGATGGTCTGAAACCAAGGGGCTCGATAGTTGTAATTGGTGCTACAAATCGCCCTGAGGACCTTGACTCTGCACTGAGACGCCCTGGGCGATTTGATCGGGAAATCTATTTTCCTTTACCTTCTGTCAAGGACAGGGAAGCTATTCTGCATGTTCACACCAGGAAATGGCCAAAACCAGCTTCTCAGTATGTTCTTTCCAGGGTTGCACAACAAACACCAGGATATGCTGGTGCTGATTTGCAGGCGCTTTGTACTCAGGCAGCAATGATTGCTTTGAAACGACAATTTCCCTTGCAAGAACTCTTGCATTCTACTGAAAAAAAGCTAGAGAGTAATAAACTACCTTCTCTTCCACTAGTCACAGTGAAGGAAAGTGACTGGGCAGCTGCTCTTGTGCAAGCTCCTCCGCCTTGTTCTAGGAGGGCAGCAAGCATGGCGATAAATGATGTTACTGCATTACCTCTACAGAGGCACATGGTTTCAGCCCTTCTCCAGCCGTTGGTGGAATTAATTGTTTCCTTCTATCGGGATGGGTGTATTGTCTTGCCTCCTGTCCTTTCTGAAGCTGCAAGGTTAATAGAAAATATAGCAAGGTCTAATTTGGAAGAAAAGAGCCCCTTCAAACTTACTTGGTGGTCCCTACTACAGTCAATTTCACCAGGATCAAGAATTGCCAAAGACATTGAAAAATGTCTGTCTTCAGTTGGTCTTATTTATGATGGGATTGACTCTTCTAATTTCCCATTTTCTCCAGGTGAAGAGAATGCAAGAGATGCCAAAGATTATGGTTTCGATTCCACTGAAGGTCAATTGAAAAATATGGAGAAATTAAAGCAGTGGGGGAACAAGGGGAAAGGAGTGGGTTTTAGGGTTTTGATTACTGGAGTTCCCAAGGCTGGACAAAAATATTTAGCTTCCTGCATTATTCATGGCTTTGAAGGACATGTTGAAATTCGAAAGTTGAACTTATCCACAATGTCGCAGGAAGGACATGGAGACATAATTCAAGGCCTAACCCATATACTAGGTAAATACTGTTTGTCTCTGAATTTTTTGCCTGCAGACTAGAAGATGATTAGGTTTTGATGCTTTTTAGGCAATGGTAAATATGAAAGTTATTTAGGTTAGAAAATGATGCACAACTTTCTGAAATATTTTCATAGGCATAAACTATATTACATCCAACATTGGAAGCTATGACCTCTGCATCTCTGTAAACCAAGGAGCTATCATGCAGCCATTAAAGCTTTTTGTATTGTTTGTATAAAATTTCATTATCAGGAAGTCCTGGCACAGTGCATGATGGTTTGAATTGGAATTTAAAAGTTCTTTTATCCATTCGATGCAAAAGTTACGGTCAAACTACTATGATTCAGTATCATATAATAACAGACTTGTTTTGTAAATGTGCCTGCAAATAAATAAATAGGAGAACAAAAGAACCAACAATTCTCATTAGAAAACACAGAATGGCGTTACACAAACACAAAAGTCTATTTCGTATACATATGTGACCATAGAGTTTGTTGCATGAAGTATTAGAGTCTAATGCTTCTATTCGTGATAACAATACAGTAAAATGGGGCTTGAGTTTTTCTTGTTGCTCAAATCCTGACTTGGCTTATTGATTGGTCACCCTGAGGACTTGTTTGACTATGCTCGTTTTGAGACTCAAGCTGAGTTAGACTTGCAAGTCCAATTTGACTTGCCCGAGTTTGATAACTTTGGTTTTGTCTTTGCAATTTTTGCTTTCTTATTTTCACTTTCTTGGTCTTATGGTTTTCAGTTCACACTTGCCCAGGACTATTTGCAATCATTCAGGATGGGGGTGCTTCCACTCCAGAGTTGCACTCCTGAATGACTTTCTCAGTGATCACTCGAACAGGTTCACACTATAACCTATACAAGGTGCCTTCTCTAATCCCAATCAATGATGCTTCGTTTAGGCTAGATTCCTCTGGCTTGATAAGGGCTAGTCGTTTCTTCAACTCTACTACATAGCCCTTATCCTCCATAACCAAAACTGAAAGCAAATTTTTTCTGAGACCTGGAATAAACAAAACATCTTCAAAATCTGAAGAGTTACTTGACTAGAGCTGGAAGGGGAGTGGTATCAGCTCCTGTTTCCAGGTACTGGGCATCACCATGTTCAACCTGGACTCCCAAGTCTTGCTCTGTTCAAGCTGATGCCATATGTTTAAACTTTAAATACTCCACTATCCACACACTAAGCATTCCTCATAACCATACTATTAGAGAGGCAATATATCATTGAGAAAATTTTCTCAAACTTGGCAGCAAACTCGTTCTTCTGAGTTTGTGCAGAGACTTCTACCTGCTTTTATTGCTGCTTCCCTTTGTCGTTCTTCTTTGGACACTGATGCATAATGGCCAATCTTATGACAAATTAAGCATGTGATTTTACTCAAGTCCTTCCCTAGTTGTGAGGTTGACTTCTAACTCTTTTTCATACCCTTTCTGGGTTGTCTATGTTTGCCCTTCTTGGTTTGACCAGTTAGGGCTAGGTTGTTGTCACCACCCTTCTTCCTGGCCTGTGACTCCATTTGAGCTTCCTCTTAGACGCAATCATCCCAAAGCCTCTCAAAGTTAGGAAGGTTCTCCTTAGCACAAATATCTTTGATAGATGGTTCCCATGAAGTTGGGAATTGATTTAGTGCCATGTTCACCAACTCCGCATTTGCAGCATTCTCTCCAACTACTATAAGTTGATTGCAGATCTGCATGATCTTCATCATGTAATCGGTAACGGTGTCTGATTTGTTCATCTCTATGGATCTAAATTTGTTCTGCAATATCGTCTTTCTATTAATGTTCTCACTTCAGTAGAGGCTGACTAAGGCATTGAACGTCTCCTTCATTGTTGTCTTCTGGATATGTGAGGAATTAGGTGATCTTTCATGGCATCCAAGATCACGACATCCTTGATGATATCTCAGAGATCATTTTTTTCCAACAGCAATGTTGCCCAGACTTTCGAGGGCAAAAATTTTGAGGCACCATCCAATCTATCTTCAAGTCTGCGGTTAGCTGTTGCCATCTCTGAGATCAAATGCACAAACATTCCAGATATGGAAATAAAAGAAAAAAAATTGCCCTGCAAGAGTGTTTAGTTCTTCAATCAACAATAATGAAACCCTCTAACTGTTGGTCCTTGATTTTGATGGTTGATCAATTGCTGTAAATCCTCAACGATCTCAATCAGATACCAACTTTGGTACCATGTCAAAATTTTCAAAAGCCCTAGATGATTGTTGTCCTATATTTTTTTAATTAAATAAATTAGATCTGAACTTATTTCTTCACAGAAATGAATATTTCTGAAAATGCAATAATCAGACATATGGTGAAAAATGAACAACAGAAGCAATAAATGAATAACACACATGTAGAATGATTTTCCCCTTCTAATTAGCTTATCATTCCAATGATCAAAGCTTACAAGCTACCTCCAGTGTGCTGTAACTTAGCAGCTGTGTAAACAAAACAGTACAGAACATTAAACTTGCTGTAATAAAAGGATGGCTCTGCTGAAGAAATAAGGCAGCAGCTACTGTTGTACAACTGTACGATGCTCTGCTGCTTTATGGATTCCCTCTTGTTTGCTATGTCTGATTTGCACTTTCTCCTCTTGGTCTCCACCTCTCTCAAGTGTTTTCATATGTGTTTCAACCAGTGTTGATAATATCGGTATCGGGAAAATATTGGTGAGGGTCCAGAAAATATTTTATCGGCAATATCCGCAAATATCGGCAAGCATAAAAAATGCATAATATATTCATTTTTTTCAGATTTCTAAACATATAAAGCAATAACAACATGAACTAAACACATTGGCACATAAATATGAAGAAGGCATCGATATATGTGATGTCAAATAGAAATGATACATCAAACTTCAAAGACGATACCAAATCCTGCTGATCCCTGATAATTGTCCAATCAAGGACTCAAACAAAATAACATCACATATCCTGCTGATCCTTGATAGTGATAATTGTCCAATCAAGGACTCAAACAAAACAACATCACATATATAAAACTTTAAAAGTATTTCATCATCATGAGTTATAAACTTATATGTAGCAAAAGTTGCAAAACAAATAAAACTAGCAGCTAATCTCTCTGAGACCATTGGCCTCTCCCTAGCAGCTTTCTTTCTGTCTTGTTCAGCGATTGCTTCACGAGCTTTTTGTATAACCTCTGTACTAGAAACCATACAAGGCATCACATCTGCATCATATGCAGAGAGTTTAGCCAGATGGTATTTCAATTGTGTAATCCCTCCTGACATCTTGGTCCCACACAAGTTGCATGATATATATGCCTGATTTGCCCCATCAACAGCCTCCCCATACTCCCAAAATGGGTCCAAGGCTTTTGGCATATTTGACATTTGTAGTGAACTAATTCAAACCTAGGGCACCAAAAAAACAAAAAATTCGCATTAAACCCCCCAACACAAAATGAAAAAATAATAAGTAATAACAACCTCATTCAAAAAAATTACTACATTATTTGCATTTTGCAATGTGAATGAAAAATGACAATAAGAGGGTGCATAAGAAAGTTGAAAAAAAAATGAAGCTTCCTGTCCAAATATGGAGAAAACCCTTGCATTGGTTCATGGGCATGAAAATCATAGCAAATGGAAAAAAACAAAGAAACAAAATGTTGGTAGGCAAAGAGGCAAGCAAGCATAACCCTAAATCTATGAAACAATCATTAACATAGGGGTTTTTAAGAACATACTTGTTAATGGAAGAAATGAAGTTTGTCTCACTATTTTTCAATCTTTGATCCACAAAAAAATCTTAATTGGTGGTGATAATCATTGTTTGATCTTCAAACCCTCCTTGACAAGCAGCACAGAACTCTTTCCCTTTCTTCTCCAACACTCAGAAACAGAAATGAAGAAAAAAAAACCAATTTTCCTTTTTTTGTAGCCGCAGAAAAATATGTCCGGCGATATTTTATATTGCCGTGATATTTTCGAAAATATTGCCTATATTTCGGAAATCGCGCGATATGTTCGGGAACCGAAATTTCGGCTCGCCGAAAATATCGCGATATTTCCGATATTCGGCGATATATCGCCGATATTATCAACAGTGGTTTCAACTTCTCCCATCTTGTCCTAATTATGCTTTAAGAGGGGTAATTAATCTCCTCAATCTTAGCAACTAATTTCTTGTATCTTAGCAAGTAATTTCTTTAGTTCTAGCAAACATCTTATCTCAACAATGAGGTGTATGGCTAAGATGATAACAAATCTAATTCATTAATATTCTAGATTCTACATAATATTCCATTTAAATTTTAGATTTCTAAGATGAGAAGAATATATGGAATTTGACTCACTTTTATTTATTTAAGTGAAATTACCAGGGGATATTATTTACCACTTTTACTAAGTGGTCAGTAGAAGTTGTCTGGAACTAGTTCTGGCACATTCACACTTAGCCTGTCAAGAAGCTCCTGCTCGAGCTCTATTTCTCAACAACCCTTGTTGAGGAGGGAGAGGCCATGACACATTCATATTAGTGAATCAGACAAAACAAAAAAAAATGCTGAATCATTGTAAAGGAGTGGATCAAGCATTATTGGTAAATATACATTCAAAAACTTAAGAAAAAGTAGGAAGTGGCAATGAAGAAAATGCCAACTACTATCACCAATTTTTTTTGCTGTTCTTAAAGAATGGCCAGCAGCAATCTTGAGCAGAATATACCAGAGAATACCTGGAGCAGGCCATAAATGAAATCTGACTGAAGACACCTGAAGGATCAATGTCCTCAGAGATGTATGTGGTATTTTCGGCAGTGCATATGACAACAAAATGAAATATTGAAGAACATAGAGAGAACAATATTAAGGCCACTTTGATAACACAATATTATCATCAATGAAAAGATATGGTTTGTTATAATGCAAAGCACAATGATTGCAAATGAACTTTATGCTACTTCCCAGTTGCAGGTTGCTGGTTGAATACAGATCAGTTATGAGATGATTATATGCTAGTGGCCAAGAGAATACAGGAAAGTCTGGTGGACCACATGACAGTTGTTTGCATAATATACAAGAGTAGCAATGTGTCTTGTGCCAATTGTCAGCCAATTTCATGCTGGTACAAAACGTGTTGGCAGGCAAAATTGGATGTGTCATACTAATAGTCATATATATATATATATTTTGGCATGGAGAAATTCTTTGGTCAAACCCTCTGGGCACTTTCTCACATTCCATGGATGACATCCGGGGTAAATGCTGGTGGTGGACAACATGTACACCTAACACCAAGAGACCCAGGCGTATTTGATCTTGTAACCTCCTTGACAGTTGCATGTATATTATACAAGAGTTGCAATGTGTCTTGTGCTGATTGTCAGCCAATTTCATGGTGGTACAAAATATGTTGACAGCATAATTGGATGAGACATACCAATATATATATATATATATTGGCATGGAAAACTTATTTGGGCAAACCCTCCAGGCACTTCCTCACATTCCATGGATGGCATCCAGGGTAAATGTGTTGGAATCATGATTGCCGTTAGACCAGAACCTGCAGGCATTAGTCTCGACTCTCCACTACAATCACCAGAGTTAGGATCCATGAGAGGTAGTTAGTCGATGTCGCGAAACACCCGGGGAGTGCTGAATCCAGTGTCCAACAATCTGCCCCCCAGCTTGAGCTGGGTGAGTTTCGAACTTGAGACCTGTCGCTCTGATACCATTTGTTGGAATCGTGATTGCTGTTTGACCAAAACGCGCATGCATTAGTCTCTGCTATAATTGCCAGAATTAGGATCCACGAGAGGCGGTTAGTCCATGTCACGAAACACACGGGAACTGCTGAACCCAATGTCCAACAAAATGCTGCTGGTGGACAACATGTAACCCTAACCCCAAGAGATTCAGGGGTATTTGATCTTGTAACCTCCTTGACCATTACAGCTTTGGCATGGCAATTCAAATCACTTGAGTTAACCCTTGAGGTTAATATCCAGCTGATACTTTCCCAGGGGGAAGCTTTGACATTCTGCCTTAAGAATCCACAAGTAGTTTAAAAGTGTTACATTTGCCAAAGTATGCAGTAGTTGCGAATGGTGTTATTCATTGGGAAAATCACTAATAAGCTGGGTTTGCTTCTCTTTTAAGGCATAAAGCATGAATATTGCTTCCTCTAGTGCGTGAGGGTGAATATTACAATGAGCACACTGATCTGATTCCAAGCAAAGCTGGTTAATGTTACCTATCCAGTCTATCTTTTATCTTGAATGCCTCTATACTTTTCTGTTTTTGTGCTGGAGTAATGATAAATGAGAAGTCTGCTAGGACATTTTTTTTGTGAAATTGTAGATATTATATGGCTTGTGGGAGTTTGTTTATGTTTTTCTATATCTTTGAAGTGTGAAAGGAGACACCGCTTTAGATTTTGTTTTATTTAACTTTAATTGCTAGATTAGCATACGGGGGGCATTGTTTTGTTTAACTTCAGTTATATATGAACATAAAGCTTGGCACATGACCATTGGCCCCCTGTGATCTCACAGCTGTTTGGATATGTTGTTTCTTTTTGGCACTGGCAGACATTGATAAAATCCCTTTTTCTATTGATTATAATTTTATGAAAGCTTACATATCCTAGCTAGTTGGACAAAGAGTTAGTCATTTCTCTTTTGCAGCCATGTCTTGCTAATGATTAGATGGATTCTTTTCTGGAACAGGAATTTGGAGAAATATTGGTCCATGTGTTATTTATATGCCTAAAATTGAGGTTTGGGCGTTGGAAAAGGTTGATGAGATTTCTGAGAGTCAGGGAGGCGCTGACCAGAATGCTGTATCTCGGACATGGAATATGCTTCTTCAGCAAGTGGATTCAATACCTCCAGATGTGCCGTTGGTATTTCTGGTAAGCTTTTTTATAATTTATCTACAAATCCGACTTTGAAAACAGTTAGAAATTGATTAATAATTTAATATAATTATAGGAATTTCATTTTACATTTTGGTGAAATATAATTGGGGTTTTAATTTATCTTCAATTTGTTGTTGGAAAAAGATCTGTATTGTACTGAGAAATAAATATTAACCGAGTATTTTTTTTGAAGAACCATAAATGTTGCTTAACATATGGTACTCAAAATTTTATCAATATGCATGAGTAAACTGGAAAAGGCCAATGGGACTGAAAGTCATTAAACATATAGGTTATGATATGGGTGCTTGGTGCATCTAAGTGAAGTTCAGTCCCAATAGGATCAAAGAAAAAAGAGGGAGTGGAAAGAAGCTGATTATATTCTTTCACTGTAGCAGCAAAATAGGCAAAAAGACTGTTTCTACTTTTGGGGACTACTCCATAAGTCCTAGCTATGTGAGCTCTAGCACAGCAGAGGCTTTACTGCATGTAACCAGGATGCAATGACTAATAGCATGTGCTCAGGAGCTTAGGTCGAGAAAATTGGGTCAATGCGTTTTGGGAGAAATGACTGTTATTGTGGTAATTATGTGTCATCACCTGGTAGAACTTGCTCTCTAAGTAATTTCAAACAAAAAAATTGTCATTTCATAAGATTTGAAAAAGACCAGTGTATATAATAAGAAGGGCCACTGCCATCACTATCCTTCCTCAGATTGACTCGGATTCAAGACGAGCAAAAATATGAAGCTGCAGGCATGAACATATATGGATATTTGGAAGCCATAAGGCTGAAAGTTGAATACATTAGACACAGAAATCTCTGTGCTGAGTTAGTTGATCAGGCTCTTAGTAAATCTCATAAACAAAGTGTATATAGTGCTGGGCTGAACTACCCAGGTCCTTGCTCTAAGGTAGCTGAGCAAGAAACCAATGTTTTAAAACTTAGACTTGGCATTGGAACTGGTTGAAGGTTTGCTCGGATTTGAGTTGGACTTGGCTCAGAATCAGACTGGTTTGAGGTTTATGACTTTGTTTAATAAAAACCACCCGAAATATTAAAATTTTAATGAAAAAAATATATTTAAAGATTCCAAACCAGTAGAGACAAAATATGCAAAGTTTTCTCATGTATATACCATGTAAGGGTGAATATATTAAAATGTTACTAAGTGCAATACATATCTGAAACAAAATACTTAATCAATGAGTCTCCAAATAACTTCTAGAGTTTAACAAACAACATGCTACAAGCTAATGCCCTACTATGTATCACTGTTCAACATGATCAATCATCCAGCTCATCCCCACTGTTGGAAATGGGATCCTTGGCATGAGGTAGTGCCTGCCATGCCTGATGCTATTCCTACTAGTGAATCCAGATCCAAATGAATCGACCCCAAGTAATCGATATTAGGATGAAACTGTCAGGTGAATCTCCTCTACGCATTCTGAGGTTGGGTCAATTTCATCCAAGTTTCCAACACAGTGCGATCTGTATTAAGTCTTCTGTTCCGTTACTGGAACAGTCATTTTTCACATTTTGGAACTCCTATTTTTTAGAAATTGGAACTGCTATCTTTGGCATATCTATCTTTAGCAGCTTTGTATTTCACAAGTGGCATGTAGCAGAGTAGCAGGGTGGCATTTGGTGTTTTTTCGAAACTGTGAAGTTTGTTGAATTTTGGGTGAAATTTTGATTTCATTGTATGAGGTTCAATGAGGTTGGAACCCCTGTAAAATATCCTGAAACAATTAATGATAATATATAAAAAAAATTAGGTAAAAGGGTGGAAAGAGAGATATAAAGAAAAAGAAAAAGGGAAATATAATGAAAATGAAGTTGAAATATAAACAAAACGAAAAAGGGAATATAATGAAAATGAAAGCTTTTAATTTAGGAATTTTAATTATCATTGCAGGTTGGCTTTTGGCTCAAAAATTCCAGATGCTCTCAAATGATCAATGAAGTGTGTTTTTAGGGTTTAGGGGAGAGAAACTTTAGTTTGTATTTCCCCCCAAATGGCAGCTTGGCCTGTAGGGAACCACTCTGGTATAAACTTAGCCAAGTTGGTTTGGTGGCCAAATCAGTGCTCTTGAGGGTCAACATGGCCAAGTCTTAAAACACTGAAAGAAACCATGTTAAACTTAGCAAATCTGTTGTGCAAAGGTATATTTATAATAACAACTGTGAAATTCATATGCATAGAAAGAACTTTAGAAAATATTAACGCTGCATTTGAGTGTCAACAAGTGTACATAAAGTTTCAAAACCACAAAAGGCAAGTCCTTTCATAGTGTGTTTGCATTCTGAGTTCACACAAAGATGAAACCTTCTCTGAAATCTGCTTCAACATGAAGTATCATGGTGAAAACTTTGGCGTCTACTTTTGGTTTTACGTGTCCAGATTCCATGTCTATTTTAGAATGTCAAATGTCTGGGTTTCTCCCTTTAATGCTGTGTCCACCTCCAAGAGGTTATTCTAAACTGATATCAGTTGCCTCTGTTTTAGAGATAGGAAAACTCTAGATTGTTTGTAGGGAGAACATCCTTCTTATTGCTAGTCTTCTTTTTTATGCATAGATATTGGAGGGGGCTTTGCCAACTCATATGTGACTCACTTTGCTAAGTTCCAGTTAGTCAACTCATTGGATCTAGAAAGGTGTGGTGCGTGATAAAAACTGATGAGAAATACTGGCGTTTCCATTCAAATCCTGCTCACATCTTCTTGAGTTCTCTTTGCGTGGAAATTATATCTGGGATAATATCCTGAGACCCATGTATTCATTATGGAAGCAATTCATTGATGCATTATGATTTGCATATACTTTTCTCCCAAGCCTTTCATTAATGTTGTTTGAGCAAGGGGAATCTACTTGCAAAATGAAATTCATATTTATGTAAGCACTAATCATATTCTACTGCGTATGGTTTAAGGGCTGTTTCACTGAAGCCTTTTGGGAGTGGGAAGCGCAACTTTAAAAAATCTTCTGGGAGTGGAGTGTTTTTTTATATAATACATATTTTGATGAATATATATTCAAAAAAACTTGCAAAATGCAGAATTAGTTACAAATGCTAATTTCCTAAACCTAGCACCCAGCAATTAGTTCCTAGCAGATTTATCACAACTCTAGTGAATAAATGCAGAACTAGGTTCTTAACACAATTATTCAATAGAAGCAAAATTACAACAAATCTCAATCACATCTGACCCATACAGATTCTGTCCAATCAAGTCAGCTCTTCATTATATCTTTATCATAACCTAATTGGGTTCCCGTCTTGGGATAATGGACCAACTAAGAAATTTACAGCATACCTTGGATCTGATCTAGTTGATCAGACCTTAGGTCTATCCTTGGTCTCTTTGGTTGATATGGATCTCCTTTGCTGTGCCCTTGAACCTTTCTTAGACCGGAAACATGAGTATCACACCCCACACTTATCCTTGATATCTTTGGTTGATATGGATCTCCTTTGCTGTGCCCTTGAACCTTTCTTAGACCGGAAACACGAGTATCACACCCCTCACTTTAGAAAATCCTTCTTAATGGCATGTGCCGCTGTAAGGTGTGTCTTTCTCCTCTCCTTAGCTTTGCTTTTAAAATTTCTTATTTAGCTAAATCCCTAACCCTAATCTCCAAAGTGATGGATGGCCAAGATTAGATTTTGCTTAACTTGAGATCAACTATTGAGATTAAAACATAATCAATAAAGTAAATACTTCACTTTTTCTAAGTTTCCTTAGCTCAATGGCCAACATAATTAATTATGTGCTTTTCCTAAGTTAGACTTAGGCTAAGTTACAAAAACAACTTAATACTTGAGCAAGTATCCTAAAGAGATTTTGGGCGATTTTTGCATGCCTAAACACTTAGGAGATGTTAAATCGCCTAATACCAATCCAAAGATACTTTTTCACAACAATTATTTATTCCTAGAAATTTATTTTATTGTCCAAATAAATTTTGAATATTTGAAAAATAAAGTCATTGGTATTTTAACTCCTAGAAATTTATATGTAGTGGAAATAAAATCAAATTGAGATCAATCACACAATACAACAGATAAACACCCACAACAATTACCCTTCATTAATCAATTTGACCCCATTGGAAGAATCTAGCCCTAGGAATTTTGTCCTACTGGAAATTAGCCTCTGAAGAAATTTGGCTTGGAAAAATCTGTCCACCTCTCACCGACAATTTGGCCTTGTGTCTTCCACTCAAATAGCCTCCTTCCCCTCGAATAGCCTCTATGCCTCAGGAAATTCGGCCTTGGCAAATTAACCTCTCCAACAAACTGTCATCCTTGCTTCAACAATCCGGTCTTGCAATTTTCAACAATTTGGCCTCCTAGAAATGTTTTTGAATCAACCGACACTCTTCCTCCTTTGCGTTGCAGTCTAGCTAATCCTCTCACTCTAAAGAAAATTTTCTCCACTTGTGTGTCTTCAACTCTTCCTTAGGCTTATTTTATAATCTTCATCAAGCCCAATTCCCTAACCATAATTTCCCTTCTAGAAGATTTGGGAGATCATTGTTTGAGATCATTTTCAAGGCACTTAAATAATTTCGCTATTTATCCTTAGAAATTTACTTAATAGGACACTAATTAATTGACTTTATTTATTGTACTTTTATAAGATAGACTTAGAAGACATAAATCACTTACTCCATAAAACAAGCATCAAAGAGGCAATAATCAATTTCCTACATGCAAAGACACCGAGCCTATGTAGAAGACCTTCCGAAGCTACCACAAGCTTCAACTGGAGGTTTGTGTAGAAATACCCATCTGAGCTACTAACATCAACAACAAAAAACATGAAAACATAGAATTAACTATTGGATTGTTAATTTTAGATAACAATGGTATTTCTATGCTTAAGCACAATTTCTTTCAATGTTCCTTATCAGCCCAAAGACAATTTCCAAAAGTAGCAATTACATTAACTTAAACACATTGATAGTAAATGCAGATAGAACATAAAAACATGTATGGAAGACAAGCCAAGACAAGAGGACACAAGATTTGGCAGATGTCATGGAAAAACCCCAATGTGGGGAAAACCCTTTGATCAACACCAGAACGTCCTCCAAGCAGCTCGATTAACAATGGTTTATTTTGGCCTTCCAGGAGCGTCAAAGTCAGCCCAAAACAGTTCGGTCAAACCTAGTCAAAGGAGAGAAACACTGTTGTAATTTCTGCGGCAAAATATGAATTCAATTGTTGAAGTCAGCTTGCCCAAAACACCTTGGAATCTGTGCCCATCAACTCGGCCTAGAGAAATTGGAATTCTGCCTTGAAGATCGAAGTCAAACTTGGTCAATGCAAGTCTGATTCAGCCTCCTGCCACACATGCGAAGAAGAGAGAGGTTGTCCCCAAGTTGTACAAACCAATCAAGAGAGGAGAGAGAGAGATGTATGATGTGATGAGTGATGTCCAAATGAGGAGAGAGGTCACTCCTATTTATACAATTTGTTGAGGGTGAGGAGACACATACATTAGGCTTCTTGAGATGATATTTATATCAAAACTGGACCTCTTGAAAAGAGGAATCCAATGTAATAATCATCTCCATCATGAGCTGTTCTAAGGTGGAATTTGGCCCTAGTTGCCAATTTTAACAGTCCCTCTCAAAGAGGGAGAATTGCCCCTGCTAATCCATCTGTCATCATCATGCCATCCTGTAGTCATGTACCATCTCTGTCATCACTGCACTATTGAACCATGAAGTAATAATAAATTAGAAGTGATCGAGAGCGAGTCATAAGATCACACCACTCTCCACTGTAAAAGTTAGTCCTTGATCCCATATCAAGTCATTGAACACCATGCATCCTAGGCATAGGGAGTACGACAATACATAATGCGTCCATCGATAGTGCTATGGTCCCTAACAATCTTTTCCCAACTCATTAGCCAGATGAGAGGTACTTCCCATGAGCCCTAGACTCCATGGGTAGGCTGTGTGTTGGGGCATCGACAGGAGAAGGTGAACCACTCATCCTGCTCATATGCTATAGGAGAAGGTGAACCACTCATCCTATGCATATGACAATATTAGGGGAAGGTGAACCACTCACCCTACATACGTGTGTCCGCGAATGTATGGGAAGGTGAACCACTCACCCTACACACATGTCATGGGGTATCACATGGGAAGGTGAACCACTCACCCTGTATTTAGCACACCACTAGGGGAAGGTGAGCCACTCACCCTATGGTCGCTCAAAGCTCCAAGAAGTACCCCAACCCCCTTAGGAGCTTCTAGAGCTCAACTTCTAACTCATACGGGACCCTCATAGGAGGGTCGTTCCACGACTCCAAGTCTTTCTCGGAAGATCAAGAATTTGACCTTCCTCAAAGGCTTCGTGAGAATGTTTGTGACCTGCTCATCCGTCCTAATGTGTTGGTGCCTTATTGCTACCTATTGTACCATATTCTGGATAAAGTGGTACCTGATATCAATGTGATTGGAGCGGTCATGGAACACAAGATTCTCTGATAGGCGAATCCCACTCTTGTTGTCGCAAAAGGTCACAGTGGTATCTAGCACCTGCTCAAATATCATATTGAAGAGCTTTCTCAACCAAACAACTTCACAATAGGCCAACTCACAAAAATGTATTCAGCGTCCGCAGTGCTTAAAGCAACCAGTTTCAGCATCCTGCTTATCCAAGAGATAGAAGCAGACCCCAAAGAGAAGTAACACCCAGACGTGCTCTTACAATCCACCACATTGCCAACCCAATCAACATTTGAATATCCATGTGGCCTCAAGTTCCCGACAGTGTATCTCAGTCCATAGTGGATTGTGCTCCGAAGATATCTAAAGAGATTCTTAGCAGCAATCCAATGAATGTGATGAGGCTCGACCATAAATTGACTCAACCTATTCACAACGAAGCATATGTTAGGATGGGAGTTGAACAGGAACATCATGGTTCCCACAAGTTGACGATACTTGGAAGGGTTTGCTAATCTGGGCCCAACAACACTTCCACATAGCTTCTTGAAGCTGTGTTCCACTGGAGTAGATACGAACTTGCAATCCACCATCCCACATCTCTCAAGTAGCTTCACAATGTATTTTCCTTGAGAAAGAAAAATCTCACTTGGCTTTTGCCAGAACTCTAGTCCTAGGAAGTAGTGCATCAGCCCTAGGTCCTTCATCTCGAATTTGGAAGCTAGTTCCCTCTTGCATTAATGAATGAGAGGGTCATCACCTGTCAGAAAGAGATCATCCACATAAAGGACCAGAATGAGAGGCATGTCCTTTTCCACCTTGAAGTATAGGTTCGGGTCAACATTGCTCCTTGTAAATCCCAACTTCATAAGATAGCTATCGATCCTCTCACACCAAGCCCTGGGGATTTGCTTCAACCCATAGAGGGCTTTCTTCGACCTGCATACATGTGTCTTACGATCTTGAACTTTGAACCCCTCGGGTTGTTCTACGTGGACTCCCTCCTTAAGCGAGCCATGCAAGAAGGCAGTTTTGACATCCATTTGGTGAAGGCTCCATCCTTGTGAGGCAACAAGGGCTATGGTTGAACGGATGGTGGTTATATCGGGAAACCGGTGAAAATATCTCATCATATTCTACTCCTTCCTTTTGAGAGAAGCCTCGAGCAACAAATCTAGCCTTGAACTTTTCAACACTTCCGTTAGCTCCATGTTTGATCTTGTAGAGCCATTTTGAAGTGACCGTTGACTTGTCCTTGTGTCTAGGAACGACATCCTAGACATCATTCTTCATGATTGACTCACACTCCTCGTTCATCGCATCCTTCCAAACTTGGTGTTTCATGACTTCTTCGAATGTACAAGGCTCAGATTGTACAATGTTTCTCATGGCAACTAAGTACCCTTGATACTTGTTCGGCTTCTTGCTTTCACGAAATTGGCTTTGATCAAAGTATCAAGTTCTTCATCTCCTCTAATAGCAAGCTGCAAATGTCTTCGTTTCCAGAATGCTTGCACAATATATAGTTACAGTTGTTCCCACCCTTGCATTTGCAGATAATCGAGATTTCAACAGACGATGGATCTGTCCCACAGGAAACTGTAAGCTTGCATGAGATGAGTGAGAAATGGGAATTTTCCTATCATTTGCAATTGCAGTGGATTTCCCCTTCAGCGGGACCTTGAAACCATTACGGGGATTGTTCCCTCCCACAACCATTTTGAATGTTTGGTATATTAGTTGCCTCTTTCTCCCAAATCCTCCTCGGTTGTTGGAGATGCTATGTCCAATGAACTTCCTTTTTCATGTTTGTGGCATTATGCAAACATAACTCTAAATACAAAGAGATTAGTTTGGGACATTTTGGGTTGTGGGTTTCGCTTTCTTTTGAACTTGTTAGTTGTTAGCTTAGCTAATGAATTAAGCTAGAGGTAGGATAAGAAGATCTTACCCCATGGGGTCACTATTTTGATGTAATTATTGTTGGAGAATGTAACTAGATTTAGGCTTCATAATGACTTTTGTAATCATGACATTGTATGTTTTGTATAAAAAGAGAAAATATTTTTTATTTATTCAAGCACGGGTTTCATACTCAAAGTCTAGGTCAAAGCATGTTCTTCATGCTTCTAGGGCTTAAGAATTTGTGTCATGTATAATATTCCCATTTGGACTTGTTGTAACAAAAGAAAAATATTATTCTGATTCTAAAATTTAAATTTATCCTCCAAGACCAAGTCGGCACTACCAAGGAGAAGTCGGCCCATAGGAAGCCTATTTGACCCCTTAAGAAGACTATAAATAGAGGGGATTTTGGCTCATTTGGATCATCAATCAATGAGGTTCGATCTGCAATAAAAGAAGGAAGACAAGTGCAAAGGGCAAGAAGGCAAGGAGAAAGACCTAGCGAAGGAAAGAAGGCTGAAATCATACCTTATTTTGTGCATGTGCGAAAATCTAGGGTTTGTGGGCTAATTGCAGGGCCTAGAATTGCAGGTAAAATTTGCAGATCTGAAGTGGAGGTCGAGACCTGTTTGGAGCAGACTTTGAAGAGGTTTGATCTTTGTTGACCTTGGTAGACTTCATCTTGTTTGAAAGAGATCTTGTTGAAGGGTTGACTTGGTGCTTGGGAGGAACCTTGGCTTTGGTCTTTGGGTATTGGAAGTCTCATTTTGAATTCATTCTATAAGAAAACACGTATTCTTTTTGTATTTTCTTGTTGGAGAGGTTTTGCTCTGGTTTGGAGCTTGTATCTTGCGTACTGTCTTTTTATGATGTTCATTGTTTTGGTAATTGCTTGATGAAGAAGAAATACAAGGTAATATAATGCCAACTAATATCACAAGTAATTATCAAGTATGGGAAATCAACTATAATCTACAAGAACTTTGATTTTCCAACATGGTATCAAAGCTAAGGTGCAAGGAGATTGAAGATCACATCTTAGTTGGCACTCTTGTTAAAGATCTAGAAGTTGTCATGAAGAAAGGTTTTAAGTCTCTTGGGAGACTCCTTGTAACTCTAAAAGGATACATCTTGAAGAACATCTCTAAGCTATCAAAAAAAGTGATGGATGGAAGTTTCTTCTTCGCTCTCTCAAGCACTTTTAAGGACATTAATGTATGGGTTATTGATAGTGGAGCTTCCAGCCATATGACAGTCTTAGGTGAATGCAATCAACTCCAGACTTCGTCAAAAGGAACCTCTTATCATTCAGTTAAACTTGGAGACAAGAAGAGCTATCCAGTGAAAGGAATCTGGTCTACCTAATTGGAGCTAGAGACGGGTGCAAGCATTCGTCTCAATAACATAATATGTGTTCCAAGTTTGAAGAAAAAATTACTTTATGTTTCTTGCCTAGAAGATAAAGGTGATATGATTGCTTTTATTGATGTCAAAGTTTTGGTTTGGGGAAAGGGCTTCAATATTGAACATGCTAAGATAATTGGGATTTGTAAGGGGACATTGTATAGACTTCTTACATCTCTCCCCCAAGCCCTATTACACTTAGATGTTAGCCCTTCTGAATTATGGCATAGAAGGTATGGACACCTTCTTCAAGATTTTTCCATCTCTAAATAAAATGGGCACTAGCATCCTTGAATTAAAGGAAGAACATGAAAGAATTTGTAAGGGATGCGCTTTAGGCAAGAATGTGAAGAAATCCTTTGCAAGAAGTGATACACAAGATGGAAGGACATCTTAGATCTCATACACTCTGATTTGTGGACCTATGGCAGTAAAATATCTTGGAGGACATCAATACTATGTGACTTTTATTGATGACTACTCTAGGAAGACATGGATATATCTTCTCAAGAACAAAGATGAGGTATTTGAGAAGTTTCAATAATTCAAATGAAGTAGAAAATCTGACAAGAAAGAAACATCAAGACCCTCATGTCTGATAATGGTGGAGAATATACCTCTAAAGAGCTTATAACATTATGCAAGGAAGCATCTCCCGTAGTTCTTATGGGGAGAAGCATCTGTAACAACTGTTTACTTGTAGAATCGAAGTCCTCAAAAGATTCTCAACAATATGACTCCAAAAGAAGCATTTACACGAAAGAAGCCAAGTGTGGATCATCTTCGAATAGTTTACATGCACATTCCAAAGGACAAGGGGAAGAAATTGGATCCTACAAGTACAAAAGGTATCTTTGTTGGTTATAGTACTTCATCAAAGGCATACAAAATCTATATTAAAGATGACCGTTGTATTGAATTTAGCAGAGATGTCATCTTTGATGAAAATGTTGTCTACAAGAAATCCAAAGAGATCCCAATGGATTATGATGAAGAAGAGGTACCCATTTTTGAAGAAATCTCAAGGGATGACAATGTTCAAGATCTTATATCAATTCAAGAAGATGTTGAAGGACCTAGTGAACTTGTGCAGCAAGTTGATATTCTAGAAACTCATAAAAGACTTGCTTGGTTGAGAACAACTCTACAAGGGGCAGAGGGACATGCAACAACAAAGGGAACCTTTAGAGAAAGTAAAAGACCTAAAATGCATTATGGTTATGCAACTTATATGACCAGGCTCATTGAGGTTGAACCTTCCTCCTATGAAGATGCAACTAAACATCAAGAGTGGAAGAATGCAAGGTAGGAAGAATATTAGTCGATTATGAAGAATGACGTCTGGGAAGTTGTCCATAGACCAAGTGACAAATCTATCGTCACTTTTAAATGGATATACAAGATAAAGCATGCTGTGGATGGGAGCATTGATAAGTATAAAGCGAGATTTGTGGCTAGAGGCTTTTCACAAAAATAAGGTGTCGATTATGAAGAAACCTTTGCATGTACAACTAGGTATACAACCATAAGATCACTTATCTCTTTGGCTGTCACTATGGGATGGAACATTCATCAAATGGATGTTAAAACAACTCTTTCTGAATGGGACCATTGATGAAGAAGTTTATATTGAACAACCTCAAGGATTTGAAGTCCATAAGAGGTAGACACACATTTTCAGATTAAAGAAGGCTCTATATGGCTTGAAGCACACACCTAGAGCATGGTATGCTAGAATGGATGCATACATATTGAGACTTGGTTTTGTCATGAGTTTTGCAGATCCTCACCACTATATCAAAGTGGTAAAGGATCAACCTGTGATCATAGTTTTATATGTGGATGATCTACTTGTTACAGGTGTAGAGCATCAAATGCAACAATGCAAGAAGTAGTTTGCAACAGATTTTGACATGAAGGATCTTGGGCATATGCACCATTATTTGGGACTAGAGGTTTGGCATAAACCTGGTGAAATATATCTTGGTTAAGGAAAATATTTGATTAAGATTCTACAAAAAATTGGAATGATGGATACTAAGCCATTGATAGCTCCTATGGTTACTAATCTAAAGAAGTTAAGGAGTTCAAAATCTAGTTCGGTGGATCCTACATGCTATAGACAATTGATTGGTTCCTTAATGTATCTTGTGAATACTAGACATGGCATGTGTTTTGCGGCAAATGTCATTAATCAATTTCAGATGGAGCCAAAGCATGACCATTGAATAGCAACCAAACATATCTTGAGGTATCTTTGTGGGACCATGCATCATTGCCTTAGATATGCTGGTAACGAGACCAACTTTTGGGATACACATATTTTGATTGGGATGGCAGTGGGACTAATGGAAGAAGCACTATAGGTGGATGCTTTAGTTTGGGATCATCCATGATCTCATGGATGAGCGAGATGCATTTTGCTTTGAGTATTGCTGAAACTAAGTACGTTGCTGCAAGTGAAGTTTGCAGAGAGGTTGTTTGGCTTAGAAAGTTGCTATCTGATTTATTTGAAGGACCATTAAGCCCTACAAGTATAATTTCTGACAATGAAAGCTGCATAAGGTTAATAGAGGACTGTGTGTTTCATGTTAGGACAAAGGATACTAATAATAAATACGACTATATCAGAGGCTTGGTACAAGATGGTGTCGTGAAGGGACACTATATTCCTACAGATGAACAAGTAGTTGATATTTTGACAAAGGCAATACCAAACAAGATGCTTGAGTACTTAAGAAGCAAGCTTGGCTTGGTGGATATTCTTCCTTGATTGAGAGGGAGTGATAATGGACATTATATTCTCTTCATGTGTCATGCACTAGACCAGGACTAACAACTGTAAGTCTAAGTGAAGGCCATGAAGAGAGAATGGGGTCTAGAGGATTGGATAAGCATTTGAGACTGGTATTTCTCGAGGATTAGAAAATCCAAGATAAAAGTAAACACATAGACCGATACTCTTTGAGAATGAGGATCAGATAAGTATCTGAGACTGGTACTTCTTGAGAATTAGAAAATCCAAGATAAAAGTAAACTCATAGACCGATACTCTTTGAGGACAAGGTAGGGCATCCAAGATAAGAGTAGTCGAAGAGGATTGATATTCATTGAGGATTGGGAATCCAAGATAAGAATAGTTCTAAAAGGACATGCCTAGCGAACTTTCGAATGGGGTATGTTCCTTTAGAGGTAGTGTGGTATCTCATGTAAAGCCTCCCAACATTATGCTCTCATATAAGTAGTGCATGTCAGTTAAGGCCTTGTTGACAATGCTAGTTGTGATGTAGATACTCAAAAGATGGCTTATCAATCTGACTCTTCTTATGAGAATACTTCAATTTGAGAATCCTTGTACCTCATGATGGGATTATGAGTACCTCCCTAGTTAAGAGGGAGTGTTGGAGGATGTAACTAGATTTGGTCTTCATAATGACTTTTGTAATCATGACATTGTATATTTTATATAAAAAGAGAAAAATAATTTTTATATATTCAAGCATGGGTTTCATGCTGAAAGTCTAGGTCAAAGCATGTTCTTCATGCTTCTAGGGCGTATTGAGTCAAAGAAGAATTTGTGTCATGTATAATAGTCCCATTTGGACTCTTTGTAACAAAATAAATTATTATTTTGGACTCTGATAAATCAATTTGTCCTCCAAGACCATGTCGGTCCTATCAAGGAGAAGTTTACCCAAAGGAAGCCTATTCGATCTCTCAAGAAGACCATAAAAATAAGGGATTTTGACTCATTTGGATCATCAATCAATGAAGTTCGATCTGCAATATAAGAAGGAAAACGAGTGCGAAGGACAAGAAGGCAAGGAGAAAGACCCAACGAAGGAAGGGAGGTCGAAATCAGAGATTCTTCTGTCCACACATGTGAAAATCTAGAGTTTTTGGGCAAATTTTAGGGCCGAGAATTGCAGATCGAAGTTGTAGATTTGAAGTTGAGGCCGAGACCTGTTTGGAGCAGACTTTGAAGAGGTTCGATCTTTGTTGACTTTGGTAGACTATATCTTGTTTGAAGGAGATCTTGTTGAAGGTTTGACTTGGTGCTTGGGAGGAATTTTGGCTTTGGTCTTTCGGTCTTGGAAGTCTCATTTTGAATTGATTCTATAAGAAGAGAAGTATTCTTTCTAGGTTTTCCCCTTGGAGGGGTTTTGCCTTGGCTTGGAGCCTATATCTTGTGTACTTTGTCTTTTTGTGATCTTCACTATTTTGGTAATTGCTTGATGAATAAGAAATAAAAGGTAATAAAAGGCCAACTAATATCACAAGTAATTATCAAGTAAGGAAAATCAACTATAATCTACAAGAACCTTGATTTTCAAACAATTACTTGTATGCATCTACACAATTATAGCATTTTTATTAACATATTGTGCAATCATTTGATTTCAAATGCACCCTTTGTTTGTTTAGAGTCTAGACACATAACCCATCAAATCCAATTAGTTGGAGGTCTTTTCCATTCGCATAATTGATGCTGGTGCCCATGATGACAATCATTAGTTGTAAGGCATGTGGCCATATGAGCCATTGAGTCAAAGATCCAAAGGACATTAACTCAATGAAGAGAAGGAACTTCATCAATTAAGTAAGAAGGCGTTGATTGGCAAGAGTTAGAGATCCCATGTGGATCATAAAATATCTTGCGTGTTCAAGGATTGGTGAGGTTTGATATGAGAATTTTGTTTGGCCATTAATGCCACTTCAAATTCTTCCATCAACAAAGTCATGGTCAAGTGAACCCATAATAGTTATAGGAACTTTTGATAAATTGATACAAAAGGAATAGTATTTGAGTCAACAAAGATGAATTGAATCATTATATGGCAAAATTTGATGACTATTGAAATTTATCTCCTTCTGTCATTAAAACACTCACGTGGACTTGGGATCAATCATATGCAACCCATATCTGTCATATTTTTTTTTTTCTAAGAAAACCTTTTAGGATCCCCCCTTTATCCCTGGAATATTTAGATTGAAAGACGAATAATTGTTAACCACAATGGCTACTACTGGCCCTAAGGAGGTCCATCAGATTTGATCTTGTGACTTATGGCCTTCCCAGTGGCAACCTGCTTTATGTTGATTGATTGAGCTAACGCTTGGGGTTGACTCACATCTCACTTTTCTCCATGCTAGTTGAGTTGGATTTCACTATGCTAGCTAAGGTTGATTTCTTGGTCCGTACAAAACTAGTTCGGAGGTACTAGTCCCCACACCAGGACACTTGTTTTCAAAGAACTAAAGACATCAACTCCAGAGATATTCAGAGCAGAGCACCCCTGGCCCATCATACTACTGCCCAAACCCAAAAGAGCAGCTAGATATCAGTTGGAGTTTCCTTCTTTTGACCTTAGATGCTAGAAGTATCCCTTACTTGTACATCCCCCCAAGATGATACAATTGGACCTCAGACTTTGATAGAGAGCCAATGCCTTGTTCACCCCTTTTGGCCTTGGCCATCAAACTCATGAGACCTTGACATCATCGACCTCTCTCTCTCTCTCTCACTTTCTTTCTCTTGAAAGATTCTTGAGTTGTCCACCTTTCCAGTCTTGGTCAAACTCACTCAATGTTTTATATCACTGTACCTTTTGTCATGGTGAGTGAAAGCTAGGCACTATGTTGGGCCGATTGTTGGGGGTTTTGAGGTGGTGCTATCACCTGCTTGATGTACTCTCCCACCCCATTATCTTCCAGCACTATCGTGATCCTCCCTTTCCAAGCTATGAAGTTCGATGCACCCTCTAGACAGTGATCTGCTCTCAACCTTTGGTAAGCCATACTGTTTCCCCTAAGAGCTCTCTAAAACCTGCACAAGAAGCTCAAATAATTCTGCCTCTCCTATCAGTCTTGTAGTCCTTCACAAGGACTGAAATTAGGGCTTCTTCTGGCAGCCCTCTAACAGTCTTCCAACCTTTACATGAGCTGCCCACTTCTGTCCAAACAGGACCTTTACCAACCTATCATCAACATGATACTTGAAAGGAAAAATATCATACCTGAAGGATCAACTTCTTTCCGAATTCTTCTGGACATGTGCTTGTACAAGTGTCAGCAAACTTTGGCCCTGGTTAGGGCTGCTGTAGCAGCTGCGACAGCCCTCCTCTCGGCCTTCTATTTCCTTCAACACCTGCACTGAGCCTTCTTCTATCTTCCTTTCCACCTGCGCTATGCCTGGGTTCTACTGAGCCCCTGTAGCAGCTTCTTTTGAGGCCTTAAAACCCCCCCAAATCTCTGTTACAGGAGCTTGGTATATCTCCAAGAGACACAGAGCTATTGGTCTATCTCCAAGAGACACAGAGCTATTGCGACCGGTTCTGGAGAGAATATGCCCACTAATCCTGCATGGAAAACCTTCCAGACTTCAACCTTGTCACACAGCCACCACCTAGCCAATTTTGGCTGCCCTGAAACACAAGAAGAAACACTATCTCGATCTCCTTTCAATTCAGGCCAGCACCTAAGGGACTCGGCTGCCACAGACCTTTTCCTTGTGTGATGCACTTGTGATGAGCTTTGACACCATGTAGAATTTCCATGAAATTCTGATATGCTGATAAGAACAATCTGAAAGAATACTTTCTTTTCTTACAAACACAAAATTTCTCTACTCAATTTGCAATGGAATTAGGAACAGAAATAAAACACGGTCACACAATTCAAGACACATTTTTTTTTAAAGTAGGAACCCAACTGGAAAAACCCTTTGCTTGATCGTTATTTTATTGATAGAAAAACTGAGCAATTGATCTCTTTACAAATACAACTGTTTCAATCTGAAAACAACCTAGTTTTCGTGCCTTGAACTAGGCTTGAAACCCATGCAAAACTGCTGATCTCTGCTGCCCTCTACCAATCTGTGCACAAGCTTCTCTTGCACACTCTTCCTATCACAAGCTACACGCACAAACTTGTGCTTCCTGTTGCTGGTCTCACCAACTCGTGCTCACCAAAACAATGATTAAACTTGTGCATATGTTCCCCCTTTTAAAGACAATTTGAAGTGAGTTCTATGTTTGGAAAGTTGAACTGGTGCTTTTCTAGTTAACAACAGTTAACACAACTTGTTAACTAGTTCCTCCTAAAATTTAGGAGGGTAACTCCACTTGTTCTTTCAGTTTCCAAGCTAACTTACAATAGAAAATCAAGAACTCGACTTTCAATTTCAACACATCAGTTAACTGCTTCATGCACTCCTAATTTTAGGGAAACTCCTAAGTTCTAGGAACTTGACCATGCACAAAAGGGAACTCGTCTTTGACTCCTTGAATTAAGGCACAAATCAAGGAATCACTTTTCTCGCTAATTTCAACAGACATTTTATCTCTCATGCAAAATATCTTAAATTAGTACCTTTTAAACTAATGATTCTATGGTTTCCAGCAGACGGGGCGTAGAATAGATGGTGATGGGGTGTACTGTTAAGTCACTCTGTGTTGTGAAGGTCACTGGCTCGAAACTCCGTGGGATAAAATCTAGTCTTGTTAAGGGCTGGTGTGGCCTAGCCGGGTGCGATCCCCGTGTGATTTTGACGGCTTAGATGCCCTTGGTTTGCGGTTTTTCAAGCCACAGGTCAACCCTGATGTAATCTCTGATGAACTCAGACCACTTGACAAAAAAATGATCCTATGGATTCCAACAAGGTTATGATACCTATTTTTTTTGAGAATTGAGAAAGTTATGGCTGGGAGAATGAAAAAGGCAAAAGATGCCAAAATTTAGAGATGAAAAGTGATCCTATTATCACTTTTGATTATTGTGCCTAAATGGCTTCAAATTTAGACCTGAAACATGTTCCATTGACAAGTACAGATTCCTTTGATTATTTTGAGAGTTTGAAAAATGCAATTTCTTTGAGGGCTGGGTGTGGTTTAGGTTGGGTGTGATCCAATGCCCTTGGGTAGTGGTTTCTCAAGCCACAGATCAAGCCTGATGTAATCTCTGATGAACTCAGACCACTTCACAAGAAAAATGATTCTATGGTTTCCAACATGGTATGATATGCCTAATTTTTTTGAGAATTGAGAAAGTTATGGCTGGTAGAATGAAGATGGCAGAAGATGCCAAAATTTTAGAGATGAAAAGTGATCCTGTTATCACTTTTGATTGTTGTGCCTAAATGGCTTCAAATTTAGACCTGAAACATGTTCCATTGGCAAGTACAGTTTCCTTTGATTATTTTGAGAGTTTGAAAAATGCAATTTCTTTGATGAGTTTCAAGGGTATGGCCTGTTGAAGCTGCTCTTGCATGTTTTATAAATGCTGACATCTGTTGCAATTTACAAGGAATAAGATTTGTGGGGCTGAAAAACCTGAGAGCCCCATTTACCTTGTTCAAATGATCTGTTTTTTTTTTTCTGGATAAAGACTAAATCTATTAAGAAAGGAAAAAATATAGTACAATCAAGCCTGTAAACAGGCAGAGCAGAGAGACAGGGGAACCAGAGGTGAAGGGGACTCAACCTCGTTCCAAAGAGAGACACGGGAATGGGCCTAGATAGCAAGGATTACATCTGAAAAAACTGAGCAGAGAAGCTACCCCGAAGGGTTATTTTCTACATATCGACATTTTTTGCCTTTTTTCTTGCTCACTTTTATCCACCCAGTGGAGCTTGGCTGACTCGAAACAAGTTGTAGATTATTCTGTTCTGACGGCTGAGCATCCTTCTCAGAGTCTGAAGACGAAGAGAGGTGAGAGCGCTTCTGGGAGATTTGAGAGTTAGAGGGAACCTCCGGAACCGCTGAGGGATCGTCCCTCGGAATTTCCTCACTCTGCATATCAGCTTCAATGTCCTCATCAACCTGCTCATCTGCATCAGATTCGTCCTCCTCTGAGCTTGAGAAGTCTAAGTCGCCCAACGGACGCGGAGGCTCAAATGGATTCCATCTTTTGGATTTGGGCTTACGGTTCAGATTCTTCTTTTTATCTTTAAACTGCGAACATGTACTCTGGAGGTGCCCTGTTTGATGACAATGGTGGCAGCGGAAGGCTGTATTCTCGTAATCCAGTGACTGAGTCCAGTGGAAATCTCCAAACTTGAGGTTAATCTGATCCGGCAGTCCTTTGCTGATATCTATTTCTGCACACAGTCTGTCGTAAGTGAAGAGACCATTGTCCCTTCTGGAGGTATCTGTAGCGAGGTATCATCCTAAGGAATTTCCAATGGCTAGGAAGACAGTAAAATCCCAGAAATGTGCCGGAAGATTCGGGACCCTGACCCAAATGGGAAGCTTGGAGATCACTGCTGTAGAAGGGTCGAAATCAGGAAACCAGGGGGTAAGAAAAAGCCCAGCCGAACCCCAGAACCAAGGGCCTCCCGTTAAGGCTTTCTGGTAGTCTTCGCTTGAATCAAAAACCACTAGGAAGAAACCTTTTGAACATAGGAGGATTTTGCATTTTTTAGTCCAAGAGGAATGGACCCATTGATAAAGATTTGCTGTGCGAGGCCATAGCCCATTAAATCTGCCGATAAGTGCTGATTCTGCAAAAATCTGATACCGGTTTTCAACCCTAGGATTGGAGAAGCTAATGGAGGGAATTTCCTCTGCTTTGTCAACCAGAAACGGCTTTGGAACACTGTTTAGCTGTGCTGCCTTAGAAGAAGCCTGAGGTTGGGCAGCGTTTTTGCGTGCTGCGTCTTTGTACGAGAAAGGTGGGGCAGAGGAAGTTTGCCCTGAGGAGCCACCTCTTAAACGGAAAGAAGCCCTAATGGAGGCGTCCTTTTGAATGCTGTAAAAGGAGAGAGAGAGGGGTAGCATAAGTTGCTTACCCTTATAAAGAAGTCTAAGGCAAGAGGAAGGGATCCCCAGCCTGCATTCCAGTTTTTGCAGAAGATCCTGCACAAGATCTGCTGCATGCACCCATAACAATGTCGTTTTACCTGAAAGATTGACTTGGATCTGAAATGCAGGGGATTCTTCAGGCAGATCTGGCTGGTTCAAGAGAGAGAGCTGCTTCAGAGTTGAGCTTGATTGACCCTGCCGCCTGATGATAGCTTGCCCATAGATCTGGGTTTTGTTGAGGATCCAAGATCTGTTGGGCTTCTAATCTGATGGTTTGATTACAGATCTAAGCCACTGACTACCATCCAAGGTCAGGACGCCCGATTCAGAATAGAGCCTTGACCCTGCAGACACAGCTTGGAATAAAATGGGTGAAAAAGAAGAATGAGGACTGGTCGCTATTGATCTTGCCGCAGGGTCGAAAACTTGACAGCGGATCTTGGGTATTCGATGAATGCAGACCTGTAATAACCGCAGATCTGTGACCCCAATGAGCAGATCTATGACTCCAATGCACAGATCTGTGACATTGAATCTCTCTGCTTGGATGCCGCTGAAAACCTTCCTCAGAAAATGCTCCCCTTCCCTTGCACGTACAGAGTTTCGAGCTCCAGGATGGAGTGTGAAGCCTTCAATACCTTCTGCGCTGAAGCTGATAGCATCTTCCTTTTTCGAAACTACGAACTTCGCTGGCGAGGAGACCCTGAAACAGCAGAAATCTTTGAATCCCTTTGCAAGCAGAAAAACTGTAAAAAAATTCCAGGAATTGGGATCCGAGGAATGGACGGGACGCCAAGTTTTGCGCCAGACTAAAGCCTCTTCAGATGCAGAGAAGGCGTACAGCTCGCTGGGTTGCAGAGATCCGTCCGCCGAATAAACCCTCGACGCCATCGCTTCCCAATAATTACCCACCTCGATTTGCCGTTGTTCTGTTCAAATGATCTGTTACTTCTAAAGGAACCACAACTTTTTCTGCGGGGCTCAGAAAGATCTTCATTCCTTCCATTTGTGGGACCCACTAAGCCACACAGTCCACATTTGCAGGACTGAAGTGACCCACAAGTTTTCAGGCATGCACACCATTCATCTGCTGGATTCTCAAGGGCCTTGCAACCCTTGTTCACAAGACCAAAAATATTAGCAACTTCCAAAGGCATCAAAACTCTCAGTTGCTGGGCTTGTAAAGACCTTAAAACCCTCATTTGCCGGACCTAGAAAGGACTTGCAACTTGCAAGTACCATTTGCAGGTGTAAAGGCCTTACCTCTTTGATCAATGGGACTTCCAAGGGTTGCAGGCCTCATTTGTGAGTTGTGACTTGCAAAAATGCTTGAAGACATTCCTGTAGGTATAATTCACCCCTTTGCGGTGAAATTAACATAACTTTATCAGATGGTATTGAATTCTCGTGCATTCTTTTCTTACGACACAAAATTCCAAAATGCATCTAGTTGAAGTGGTTGTAGGCTATAGTTCAAAATTATTTGGAGTATTTCTGTCTGAAAGTTGATTGATTGTTTAATCTATGTAAAGGAAAAAATCGACTTGTTGCAGTAAAATGGCCATATCTTCCTCATCTGAACTAAGAATTGAATGATGTTTGGTGCTTTGGAATGTATTTAGAAAGCTCAATACGAAGGAGAATATTGCAAGTTAAGAGTTGGTGCAGCCAAGTCAATTTTGATTTAACATTCATCAATTCTACATTATAACCTTGATCCCAAAACTTAAATATTACTGTGCTTATTCTGAAAATTGGGACGGCCATTGTTTTACATTGGTTATACTTTTTAATCCATATTTTCCAGAATGGATTGATGTATTTATGAGTGACATGCTATTTGTCTTTCAAATTATCTACCTCTGGGGTGTTTTTGCTTGTCGCACTTGAACATATTTTGACGGGATTTTATTAAGTTAGCATTGCAGTCATGTATGTTGTGTATATATCCGACATCAATAACTTTCATGACGTTTCAATTATTCTTTTTTAGTTTTCTATATTTTTAATTCATTTTATTGAATTTCTTTGGTAATGTATGTTAAATATTTAAGTAAAATCATTTATTTATTGCTTGCAAGGAAAGCTATATGATGGTTAAGGATGGTTTGATGTTACATATTGAAAGCCAAGAGGAAATATAAACTATAAACTCACGACATTATGAATATTATTGTGCTATTTTCCAGGCTACTTGTGAGCTACCAGGGACTGCTCTTCCCCTTCAGATAAGAAATTTCTTCATGAACCAAGACTGTGATATATCTTCACTTGCATCGAAAAAGAATGTACCTTGCTTTTCTGTGCAACTACCTTCTACCTCAGATTGTAAGTGGTTATTTGACCAATCTGCTAAGAATATAACAAAGGCTTTAATGAGAAGGTACATTCAATTCATTCACGGTTTATCTCATGGTGATGCTATATCGCTGAGGAAATCTAAAACTGCTTCGTCTTTGGGAAAGCTGGATGAAAGAGCTGGGAAAAATATAATAAACTGTCCTTCCAAGACATGTATTGAGAGGGAAGATGCCTCACTGGATGAACCAAAGAATATCTGTTCTGAGGATGATGTTGGTGGTTTTCATAAAGGAAGTCAATGTCATTCAATAGGTGCTAAGGATTACCCTGTTCTATCAAACATTGAATCAGAACATTTAAATCTGAAAGATAGACATGATTGGAAGCAACAATGGCCAAGTCATATGCTGCAGAAACCTTCTCACCGGGGATCTGGAAAAGGAAGAACAGCAATGCAGCTAGCAATTGCGGCCTGTGGTTACCAACTTCTTCACTATCCACAATTTGCTGAACTTTGTTGGGTGACATCAAAGTTGAATGAAGGTCCCTGTGCAACCACAGATGGGCCTTGGAAGCGTTGGCCATTTAATTCTTGTATTCTTGATACAAACAGCTCAACACAAGTTGCATCAGAAGACAGCAGTGCTGAACATAAAGGTATGTCAGCCTCTTCTGTAGTGAGAGGTTTGGTTGCTGTGGGCTTGCTTGCCTTCAAGGGTTTATACAGTACAGGGAAGGAAGTTTCACGTGATATAAGAAAAGTTTTGGAGCTTTTAGTTAAAAAAATCAAAACGAAGATTCAAAATGGGAAAGATAAATACCAATTTTTCCCTTTATTAGCACAAGCAGCTTCTCTGGAGGACATGGTTAACAGTTGGGCATATGCCACACAGAGGTACTCCTGCTTTTCTTTCATCAATTCTTTCTTCTGTATTAACTGAGACATTGTCTTGTTATTTTGTAGCGTGCTTCTCAGGATTGTGTCTCATGATGCTTGGCTGTTTCTGAATGTTTGTAGCTTGGAAACCAATTCCTGCATTCCTGTAGTGGATCCTTCACCATGTGCCGAGGAAAGGTCAGAGTTAAGCTCTCAAGCACTTACTGATATTAACATGGTTGGTCATGAGGAAGTGAATGTTCAAGCAACCTCTGATGCTTTTCCAGTTTCTTATTTAAATAACAAAAAGGTTATTTCTGGCAACACTTTAAGTCCAAATGTTTTCAAGCCTGGTATTTATGGTCCTGCTACATGCATTATTGGGAGAGAGATATCAAGTCCAAGATCTCTGTTAGCAAACAATGCTGTTTTGCAGGGAGGTTGTCAGCCGATCTCCCCCCCAGTTTGTGACCCCAACAAATTTCTGTTGCGCGGAGCCTCTGTAGCCCAGAATAATGTGGACTCAGGTGATGCTATTGAAAAATCTGCTCAGGAAGCAACTGCAGCAAGGCCGACTAGTTTTTGCAGGATGATCAATGGAACAGTATCTAAGGCTGATCCATCTGATGGTTATGAAGTCCAGTCAGGTATCAAACGCTCAGAGACATTATCAACTGACCATCATTTTCATGACTCCGAGACAGGCATTCTACAATCGCATGGTGCCTCAGCTGACAAAAATGGTGGTAATGTAGATGCTACAAATAAAATAGAAGATAGTAATTTGCCCAGTTCTCAGGTGCAGTGTGTCTACCGGTGCTGTTCTGAGTGCATACACAGACTCCATTTATTAGTGAAGCAGTTTGTCATGAATTGTTGGAAAGCTGATGGATGCTGTGACAGATTCGAAAGTGTCCATGATCTAGTTGCTTCATGTACAGCACGTTTGCTTGCAGTTGTAGCCCAATTTGGTGTCTCAAAGAGCACAAATAAATCAGGAAGTATGAAAGGGTCTGTGCTTCTTGGTCAAAGCTCTTGTTCCTGTGAGGATACATGTGATTTCCATCCGGTGCAGACTTCTTCTAGAGGGGACGCAAATATCAAGAACGAAGAAATCACTATAAGAGGATGTAAATGCCATGCAAGTCCAAGAAAAAGGAATGCAAGGGGGAGACATGGGCAGGATACTTCTTGGCTAGAAGAAAATCTTGAATTTGTTATTTTTGATCATGTATGTAACTCCAACATGAAATCTTTGGACCGGACTGAGGACCTTCATATTCATTGTCAAACAGAACATGTTTGTTTTTGTTCGCTTATACAAAAGTTGTCAGCCATCAAGCAACCTCGATGGTAGCTGTCTTTGTAATGGTTTAAATGCTCGCATAAGCTGGAAAAACACTTTCTATGTACAAGCAAGAAAGCTTCGCCCCTGAAACATGCAAGTACCGAGCTATGTTTCTTTTCATAGAGCCATGTGACAGTGGTTAATGACATTTGCATGCCTTGTGCATTTTTGCCTTATGAAAAAACCGAAGCAACAGGCCTGTAATTCTTTGCTTTCAAAGAGAACACATTGATTCTAATTGTAAGTTCTTCATGTGTCCAGATACTGGACAATATTTTTGGCACATACATATATGGAAATTGATTCTTTTAACATGTCACTTGTGAGTACTTTTACTGGAGTGCTTATCATGCCCTGGCAATGCTATTTTACTGCTGCTGTATCACAGCAAGAATCAACCCCTTTGTCTTCACTATGTTTGTTAGTAGCCTGTAGTACAATAGGTGCATGGGATGTGATTTAGCATTTCCATACAGTTATCAACTCTGAGTTTGTCTATTGCAATAGTTTATATATCAAATTCCTGTGTTTGTCCATGTTGAGACTTAGTTTTTTATTTTGATCAATTTTGTGGTGCTGTTGTCTGTAATATCCCTCTTGGGGAGATTATCCTTAGGGCGCAGCTCTGAGCTAGGGTTTTCAATGAATCATAAAAGAATTGTACTTCATAACAATAATGCAATATTGATCAATCTTTGAAACAGTGGCATTCATTATTGAATACACAAATAGTTTAGGAAAGAACCCAAGCAACAGTAGATTCCACAAGCAACCATTATAAAATAGGGCTGATTCAACACATAATTAACAGACTTACACGGTCAACAATGTCCCAACAGGGATGTCAAGTCAAACAATGGTTTCTAGGCTACAGACTGTAGCTTCCCCCTTGCTGCCAGAAAACCCTATCAGCAGTCCTTAATGCTAACTTGTGCCCTTAATAATCATGTGCATTGTCCTGTTTGTGGCCCCTTGGGTCACCGGCAGCCCCAGTAAATAGTCTCTTAACCCTCAGCTACCTCAGGAAGTTAGTCCACTGCGACAGGAAGCTAGAAATCAGACCATTGTTACCACAGACAACTGAGATTCCAGCCCTCGCTTGCGTCAGAAGATGACTCGCTGCCTCAGAATGATTAGTCCAGCCTTGCTGCCTTGGAAACTAAGGTTGCAGCCTTTGCTTTGCCTCAGAAAAATGATTCTTCAATCAGAATTTGGGCCTGTAGCCAGAAAGGTAGAAGGATTGGCTAGGGTGGAATATTTCTCCACCAAAACCAATCAGAAAAAAAAGGGGTTTTAAAACCCTCCAAGAGCCTGAACCCCAATTCAAGAAGAATAACCAACCATGATGATCATAATGAATCTCCTCCCTCCCTTTTATAGATTCTCTTTGGGGCGTTTCTCTCCTAATTTTAATTTTTTGAGTGACTAGCAAGTTTCCTTCATTTGCCCCAGATTTAATTATTATATTCTAATGTTACCTAAGTAGCATCAAATAATGATTTTCCTCTTTTTAAATGACTATAGCCTGGAGGGTTAAATAGGTTACTACGTCCTTCCTTGGGCAATTAATTTGAAGACGATATTACATACTCTGTTTCCTGGTAGCCTGTAGTATCTTTGGTGCAAGGGATGTAATTCTGCACTTCCATACAGTTATCAACCCCTAGTTCCTGTGCTTGTTTGTTCATATTCAAACTTGCTTTTTTTATTGATTCATTTTGTGTGCTGTTTGCTGTCTTTCTGGACACCTATGTTTCAGATTTCTTTGCATTGATTGTACAGGCTTGCTTCAGGGTCTTCTATAGCTGTATGCAGTTGGTCTAAGCCTTATTCTATTGACTTGATTTTTTGGGATCCATAAAATATTAATTGATAAATTTCTGACCCCAGTCCATAGGCAAATTATTTCCTATTGATTTCCTTGCCAAAAATAAATGTTAAATTTAGCTGATTGAATAAAATGCACCAACTGGAATTTTTAACTGTAAAAATATACCGGAAGCAAATGAAACCAATTTTCACACATGCACACAGAAATATTTTTACCTTGCAAATCAGCTTCTCATTAAAATAACTTCAAAGCTTACAAGGTTTTTCTTACTGGGACAATGGCCCTCTCAGAAAAACAATACAAGTTACAGCAAATTTCAAAGTTTTAATGGGCACCTGTATGGCCTGGATGGCTCTCTGAAATTTCTTGAATCACCCCACGACCCTTTCTGGCTGCCGTATGACCTGTGCGGCCTCCCTCGTTCTTCTGTACAGCCACATGTATGACCCACATGCATGTCTGGTGTTTGGCCCACTTGTGGCTGCTGTACATTCTGCATGCAACTGCTGTATGGCCCAGGCCTGCTTGTGGGCAGATTCTTCCTGCTATAAATCAGTCCTACTTGTCTTCTCTGGGCCTATACAGTGGATGGAATTTCTTTGTCATCATTGCTGAGATTTCCTTGAATCACTCAATGTGCCTTTCTTCTTCATGTAGCCTTGCCTTTATAATTTTGAGTTTTGATTAAATTAAATAACCATTGACGACTAAGTCTCCAAAATCCTAATCTCTCAATGAGATTGACGGTTGAGATTAAGTCCAGCTTAGTGGTCTAGATTCATATAAATCACTATTGTAAAAACTTTAAATTTCAATAGATATTAAAGTCATAATAATAGGCATTTCACTTTAATAATTCCTTTAATTACAGTGAATTACTAAGGTAAAGACTTTTGAAGAATTCAACATGTTTTGACACTTAGACTTGTGCGAAAGTATTTGTTCGAGCCACAAACATCAATACTACCTCTTAGCGAGGAACATACTTTACACAACTTCAAGCCTGTCCCTGCAAAATACAAACTTCCCTTTGACTGAGGGTTTGATCAAAATGTATGCAACCTGCTCATCTTCGGAGAGATATTAAAGCTTAATTGGTCCCTTCTCTCTGACGAAGTTATACCTGGTCTCAATATGTTTGGAACTGTCATGGAACACTGGATTTTCAAAGAGTTTGATACAACTCTGACTATCACGGTAGAACACCGTTAGATCCAGCTTCTAAGCTAATAACTGTGTAAGCAAATGGCTTTAAAACTCGCCATACTTGTTGCCAGATCCTCTGTATCAGTTGGAATGAGTCCTACTAAAGTCTGTTTCTTGCTGAACCATGATATCATCATTGATCCAAAGCTGAAGCAACATCTTGAGACGTTTTTCCTTTTTGTCACACTACCTACCCAATTTGAGTCTGTATATCCTTGCAACTTCATTCCATCTCCTCCAAGATACCTTAAACCATACTACACTGTATCTGTCAAGTATTTGACCACGTGCTTTGTTGCTATTCAATGTGCTTGCCTCAGCACCACCATAAATTAGCTCAGGTGTTCATAGCAAAACAGATATCTGGTTTGGTGTTGAGCAAATATATCAAGGAGCTTAACAACTGTCTATGCCTATGTTGCAGGAAACACCCCGCAAGGTGGCGTACCCATACCCGAAAATCTCGCAAACGCTGCTGAAGCGTGACCAAAATGCCGCTGAAACACCTTGGTGGCGTTCCTGATTTGGCAACGCTACCGAAACGTTTCGGGGGCGTTTTGGTCCAAATATGCCCCGTTTCCACCCAATTTTGTCTTGTTTCTGTGCAATTTTGTCAGGTTCACCAAATTCCCATAGAGGGTCCAATTTCCTTGGCATGTTTGTAACTTGGTTGAACTCTTGAGTTTTAATGTAAGATGAAATTTGAAGTTGAACCTAAGGCACAAGAACCTAGCCCTTACTCCCTCCTTCTTAGCCTTAACGTAGACCTATAGGAGTATAAGGGACTGTGGCTTGCTACAGCAAGCCTATCCCTTGCTGTGGTAGCCCTTTCCAAGGGTTCTATCCCCACGAAACAGTTCCTCATGCTTTTGGCCCTCAAGAGCAGTCTGCGGCATCCAAGACAACCTCTAGGCCTCTACCAAAGTGACCCAAAAAAAGGCTACTGCTCCAGTAATTAAATTAGCTTCCATTGAGGAACTCTGGCCTCCTCCACACTGTCTAAGATCCTTCCTCTCTTGCTGCGGTTAGAGCTTTCATTCTTCCATAGACTGCATTAAGGTTCTAGGGCAGCGTTAGGTCTTCTCCATATAGCAACGTTTAGATCTCTACTCCATAACTGCGTTGAGAGCTAGATCATCCTCCTTTGGACTGCGTTAGGGCATCCTCTTTAAAATTGCATTAGGGCTACTTCCTCCTAGATTTCTCTCACGCTAAAACCCAAGACAAGTGGAGATAAATCAAGAGAGAAGCTGTGTGTAAAATGACTCTCAAGTCATCTCTTTTTATACTAAAATGTTGGACACATGAGGAGTTTATTTGGTTGCTGGCCGACCTAGACGAATTATCTTATGACACAAATAAATTCATAACTCCATGAATACTTATCGAAATCGGATGATTTTTAGATCAATCCTACACCTCTCGATGAGAGGGATCCAAGAAAAATATCCGCTATCATAAATAAGATGACCCACATGGAGTTTGGCCCTAGTTGCCAATTTTAACAATTTTACTTCTAAAATGTCATTTATGTGCCTCTTTCTTTTCTTTTCTTGCAAGATGCATTATTAACTTATTTGTAAAATAAAAATGTACACAAACACATATATGATGTTTCGCCTGATGTTTCCATTTTTGGGGGGTCACTTTTCTAGCCGTCCCTGTTTCGGAAACTTACAGACGTTTCGGTGTTTCATGCAACTTAGGTCTATACACAAATCACAAATACACTGAGCTTTCTAACTTAAATCACAAATACATTGAGCTTTCTAACCTAAATCACAAATATACTTGAGTTTTTTAACTTAATATGCACATTGGAAAATAAATTAGAAGACAAACACATCAGCCATAGAACGCAAGATAACCTAGGAAACTCCATCTCGGGGGAAAACTTGCAACCGTGTGTGTTTTTATTATTTTCTTCAACAAAGGATTTTCTTTTGAGAATTACAACAAGGGGGAAACTTCTCTTTTATCACAATAAACCACTAGATCACCCTGCAACTAAATCGATCTCCCTTTCTGCGCACTGGATTTGCGAAACTCTTGTGCAAAACAACAATTTGTCCCACATGTGTGAGCACATTTCCTCTCTCCTGCGCATATGTGCAAATGGAATATTGCGTTGGGCTATAAGAGCTCGACCCTCACTCGATTTCCTCTGCTTGGATGCTGAGTCTTGCGATCTGTTGAAACCCTCGACTTTTCCTTCATTGATTTCTCACACCTACTTGTGCTCAATTGATTTGCCATTGACCTTTTTATTTATTCATTTATTTATTTTAATAATATGGTGGTTCACGGACAGCGGGTGGCGTCTACATCCACAAAAAAATCTGGGTAGATCAACCTTGGAGGGAATAAAATCCCGCCGACCAAACTAGCAGGGCCTAACCCCAAGGGCGTCGAAGAGAATTGACCCTGAGACCTCCCAATCGGCGAGGTACTTAGCAACGAGAACTTGACCAATTGAGCTAACCCTTGGGGTTGACTTGCCACTGACTTGCTCCATCTCCTCTTACAATTTCGCTCTCAACCCTAATCTCCCTCCAACGGTTGAGATTTAAATCGTGATCAATCGCTGAGATTAAATCATAAGTTCACTTCGCAATTTTTCATTTTTCCTAACTTTAGAAAATAGTTAAATAAATTAATATTATGCTAAAGTGGCAGTGTTTTGGGTTCTTTTGCTAGTCTTAGCACTCAAACAAGCATACTGCTACTTCTCTACTCCAATCAACATAGTCCATCTCGAATCTCCTCAGTATCTCCACTGCATACTTCCCTTGACCAAGGAAGATTTTTTTCTGCCTTTGCCAGAATTCGAATCCCAAGGAGTAATGCATCAAGCCGATGTCCTTCCTCTTGAACTCTATAGACAAATTAATTTTGCACCTTGTTATGAGCTTCATTGTACTAGTGAGAAAGAAGCCATCCACGAACAACACCAAGATATACTTTGCCTCTATTGAATTGAGTGCTACTGAAATCTATGTCTTTCTAAACTTGAGTTTTGTAGCTCGGAAGGTACTTCTAGTCTTGTGTCTTGACTAGAAGTACCTTGATTTGCCTCTTTAGGAGCTTGCATGTGACATGCAAAGTGTGCAAGTGAGTTGCACACATGCGAATGTGCTACATGTGACATGCATGAGATGTGCATGTAAAGCAAGCTAAATTTATGACTTGTACTTGAGTTAAAATAGAGAAAGCTAAAGATAGGATAGTTAAGTAAAGTAAAATCACTTATCTTTAGTTAACTTGACGAGCTAATTTTGGTCGTCAATCTTAGCTTAGGAAAGTTATAAATTGAGCTTAAGTGTTGAGGCTAAGACACAACAACACCACAAGATTGAGAGAGGCTTCTCATTGAGCGTGTGCTGGGTTTGAGAGAGTGCAGTGAGGCTGGTGATCAATTTTGTATTTTCCCAATTGGGCCATTATCTTAGGATGGGAACGCAAGTAAATTCCGTGATTAATTCATTAATGAAGAATTGTTGATTGGGCAAAGACCTATTTATGTGTATGTATTTCAGATCGAGTAATTTTTCCTCCGCTAAATATTTTTGGTTAGGAATTTAACCATGTATTCATTCAATTAATAATTGTTGTGAACCAAACACTGGGTGCTAGGTTCAGGGAATTCTAAAAAAACTATGATATCATTGCTATTCCAAGGTTGAAGAAACACTTTGAGGTGCTTTTCGTGTTTGTCACACTACCTACAATTTGACTCTGTATATGCTTGCAACTTCCTTCAATCTCCTCCAAGGTACCTCAGACCATACTCCACTATACCTCTAAAGTACCCAAGGACATGCTTCATTGCTACCCAATGCACTTGCCTCGACTCCACCATGAACTGGTTTGGATGTTCACTACAAAACATATTTTGGGGTTGGTGTTGACCAAATATATTAAGTAGCCTATCAAATGTATGTGCAATGTGGGATGCACCAATCTTGATTTTGAAATTACAATCTTTCTCGGATTGGTGATCATAGGTCTAAGCAAAGGCCGACAATCTCCATCTTGAATCTCCTCAGGATCTTTATTGCATACTTCCCTTGACCAAGGAAGATTTCTCTCGACCTCTGCTATGCCTATAATCCCAAAATGTAATGCATCAAGCCAATGTCCTTCATCTTGAACTCTATAGCAAAATTAAGTTTGCACCTTGCAATGAGCTTCTCAGTACTAGTAAGAAATAATTCATCGATGTACAACACCAAGGTAAGTTGATCAGTGCCAACAAGTATGAAGTACAAGCTAGGATCTACTTCAATCTTGGTGAAGCCCATCCTTTGCAAGTAACCATCAATCCTGGAATACAATGCCCTTAGTGATTGCTTGAGTCAGTACAAGGCTTCCTTAAACCTGCTCACACGAGACTCCCCCCCATGTACTTCAAAGTCTTGAGTTTGTTCTATGTACACCTTCTTGATGACCTTGTTGAGAAACATTGTCTTCACATCCATCTGTTGTATCCTCTGCCCCATGACTGAGGAAATGGATATGACAGCTTGAATGGAAGTATATCTGGTGACTGCAACAAATCTCTCCTCATAGTGCGCTCCCTCTTTCTTGGAGAACCCTCTTGCCACAAACTTTGCCTTGAACTTTTTGATGCTACCATCTGCAACGTGTTTGATTTTGAAGAGCCACTTGGAAATCACCTATGACTCCCCCTTTGTTCTCAACACTTTTTCGCAAACATTATTCTTTATGATGGAGTTGTATTTCCTCCACCATGGCATCCCTCCAAACCTGCCACTTCCTCAGAATTGGAAGGCTCATAATCGATGATGCTACTCATCAACTCCATATAGTTAGAAAACTTCTTTGGAGGCCTGCTCTCTTTGAATGTGTTCCTTGGAGCCTCAACATGCTCTTGAGCATCCTTCGATGTTTGTGTAGACCATCTAAGTCTCCTAACAGAACTGGAAGGAGCCATTGACTCCTCCTCTCCAACTCCTCTCCAACTTCCTAGAATTTCACAGCTCAACTCACAATTGTCTTCCTTTGCACTGGGATGAAGATCCTCTATGCTTTTGAAGTCTTGTTGTACCCCACAAGTATGCTCTTTTTGGCCGAGGTCCCAACTTTGTCCTCTTCTCCATTGGCACATGGATGTATATTGGACAACCAAAGATGCATAAATGCGCTATATCCGGCTTCACTCCAGTGAATGCTTCCTCTGGAGTGTTGTCTTCCAAGATCTTGTGAGGACTCCTATTTTGAATATACACAACCTTACTACATGCTTCTGTCCAAAGAAACGGAGGTAGATCCTGGTCATGAATCATAGCCTTGGCAGCGTCGATGATGGATCTGTTCTTTCACTCCATAACCCCATTTTGTTGTGGGTTGTATATAACTGTCAACGCCCTTTTGATCCTTCCCTCCTTGCAGAAATCCTTGAAGTCATTGGAAGTGTACTCACCCCCACTGTTGGACCTCAAGAACTTGATCCTCTCTATTTTTTTTAACAAGAGCCCTAAACTCTTGAATCTGATTGAAGACTTCATCCTTGGTCATCATAAAGTAGATCCAGGTTTTCATAGAGAGGTCATTAATGAATGTCGCATAGGACAAGGCTCACTGTATATATGTTATTGACATTGATCAGCAAACATTTGAATGAATAATATCCAAGTTCCGTTTGAACTGTGCTTGCTACTTGGGAAATCATCCTTGGCATTCTTTCCAAGTGCACACCTTCTTCACACTTCTTGTTGCTTGATGTTGAAATCTGGAAGACCAATGACAGTCTACCTCCTAATCGAGAATGCCTTGTACTGCAGGTGTCCCATCCTCTTGTGACGCAACTCACACAAGTTGTTATGCACAAAGGCTTGAACTAGCTTACCTTGTAACTTTTATAGTTTGCCCTCTCTTACCCCAATGACCTTTGGCGTGTTAGGGCTAGATCCTCTCGGACAAATGAGTACTTTCCCTTTTTGAAACATAACAACAAAACCCCTCCCATCCATAATTGAGACTGAGAGCAGATTTTACGTAACTCCTGGTACATATGGCATGTCCTTGGCTTCCAACAAATCACCTGACCCCCCTCACTGCGTACCTAGCATCATTGCCAACCTCCACATGATTGAGCCCTTCTCCATCAGATTGCTAGATAGCTGTCACATGATGAGATACACAACTGTCGAAGTACCATGCACTCCTAGTGATTTTGCTAGTAGAAAGGCAGGAGATTAGTGAGAAGTATTTCTCAAACATCGTAGCAAACTCATCCAATTGAGTTTCTGCTGATGTTGCTACCTGATGTGATTTTCTCTTACCCTTCTTCTTTGGACACTGAGATGTATAATGTCCATTCCTGTGGCATATGAAGCTCTTGATGCTTCTCAAGTCATTCCTCAGCTGTGAGGTTGATTCTTCGCTTTTATCTTTTCTGATAGAACACTTTCTTTTGCTATTTTTTGCCTGCCTGACAAGGGCCAGGTTCTCATCTCCTCCTTGCTTGCTGTACTCCTCTTGGGCTCTTCTTGGATGTAACCATCCTGAAGCCTCTCAACAGTGCTATGTTTCTCCCGAGCATGGATACCCTTGACAAATGGTTCCCAAGGCTTCATGAAACCATTCGGTGCTGTATTAACTAGCTTTGCATCCGTCACTTTCTCCTCTTTTGTTGTAAGCTGATGATGTATTTGAGTGATCCTCATGAGGTGGCTGGTAACACTGTCAAATCTAGACATATGCTTGGATCTAAGTCACCGGATTTGCCCTAAACCCCCTGCGAATCCCGAATCCGGCGAATCCGACACGATTCGGTCCGGATTCGTGTCCAAATCACAGGACATGTCGTGTCCGTTTTGGACACGTCGTGTCCGAGGGTGTGTCGCGATTTTCAGGGGTGTGTCACGATTTTAGGACACATGTCCGGTTTCCAGGACTCGCTAAGCTCAGTGCGGGAAAGAAAAGGGCGTGTTTGCTCATTAATATTTTCATTTGGCAAGTGATTTGTGCTGTTGCAGC